>JAFVLL020014975.1:0-37501 GCA_021397915.2 Tor tambroides | reverse complement strand
AGAGAGAGAGAGAGAGAGAGAGACATATCAGCTCTCACTGTCTTTTCACAGGCAAGTGATTTCGTCCAGGAATCTTAAAATCGAAAAAATAAATAGATAAAAAAAATGAAGGGGTTACCTACAGCATTCATCGGATCTTTCTCTTCCAACTCACACTCCATGTGCGCCCGTAATTTAAACGGAAACAACAACATCGGGGGGGATGTCGGGTTCGGGCTCTAAATTTAACTGTGCCGCTCGGGTCGGGTCGGGTCGGGTCAGACGATCTCGGGTACGGGCCGGGTTCGGGCTTCAGTTTAAAGCCCGTGCAGACCTCTACAAGTTATCCCTTCTCAGCGTGAGAAATACAAGGTGTGGCGTGTGAGCGTGTGAACAGGTTGAAATGCGTGTGTCTCACGGTGAATGCGTGAGCCTTGAGAGCCCTGAGTGTACAGTGCACTAAAGTTCTTTTTGGTTTTGCAGTCTGCGGAGGACCTTCACCTTTACAAGCCACTCAAAGAAGTCACTGTCAGTCATGTATGTTAGAGAGATACTGTAAAAAATAAAATATACATTGTTAATTGAATTTACATTGTTATTTACAAGTACAAATTTTCCGGTCCCACTTTATATTAAGTGGCCTTAACTACTATGTACTTATATTTAAATTAATTTGGTACAATTTTCCTTTCTTCTGTAATAGCAAATCTCTTCCATCTGCAGCACCACAAATATTGTGTTACTGTACATGCTTAGCCTTGCTGTTTATTATTTTTTTCCTTTACCTTAAACTTTTTCAAAATAAACTGGAGCTGGTTTTTGAAGTCAGTGACTAGAAAAAAAAGGAATTTTGATGCATTTTTGAATGATACTACATTTAACATCTTTACATGTTCAATTTATTTAAAATCTCTGTCTTCATGTCACATACTTGGACAAAGCTTCTTTCGGGAGTCTTAGCCTTAGATGCAGTGGATTGTCTGCAGATTGTTTGCTGACTGTTTACTGCAACAGATCTTCTTCTCAGCACCAGAACTTGTATCTGGGTTGCATGTTTATGCAGAGAAACCATTTACCTTGAGTTTGAACAAATAAAAGTAATTTCAGCTGTCATAAATGGTAATAAAACAAACCACTGAAGTGGAACATGTTTACTAATAGCATCCATATGTTTTCTGAAATCAGAGCCGAGCAAATAAACACCATTAGTAAGTATTTTGCACTGATGTTCATAGTTTCATTCATACCAAGAGGATTTTGAAAAAAGCATTGGTATAAGCATGTTTTGAAAGAGTTATTCAATTTAAAGGCACAGTGAAATTATAAAAGTATAAATTTATATTTAGCATTTATATGAAAGTATAAATGCTAAATTCGCTGTGATTGAAATGATCTAGCACTTTAACTTCAGAAACAATAAATTTGTATTAGCCATAATTCATAATTCAATTTAAAGGAATTTAGCTAACTTAATAAATGAAATTTGGACAGATATTGTTTTGATTAAAAATTAAGAGGTTAATGATAGATAGCTTACTGCTTTCCTGAACTAATGTAATACTATTGTGAACATTATTATAAGTATGTACAATTTTTTTGACAGCCAATTTATCTGAAAATCCAACATTAAAGAAAGTTATGTGTTGTTTTTATTTGGCCTGTGCATAATATGTGCACAATATTTCATATGTAATACATTTTGTACTAAATAAAAGATACTAGCAAAGGATAACAAGTACAAACTCAAACAGTTTGAGAAGACTGTTTATCACAAGGTCACCTCACAGAAACAGTGGTTGTGATGTTCCTGATACAAACTGAACAAATCAATTAGCAAATCTAACTGCACAGGCAAAGGTTTTTAAAATAATAATTGCTAGTAACTGATCGCCAAATCAGCATATTAGAATGATTTCTGGGAGGGGGATGTCCAAACGTCATCTACTTTCATTCTCATAACTTCCTTCTCCTCTTGTTCGCGGATTGCCGGTATGTTTAGACAAACAACATTCCTCTTCCACATTTTGGGAAATTGAAAGGGTGTTGAGAAAGAGAGAAAAAAAAAAACAAGTTCTGTATTTGACCGAGACAAAGGGTGTGAAACTTTGCTGGATTTTCACTAACTTGATCACGTACAAGGTGAGTATAAAACGCTTTCATATTTGATCTGTAAATGTACACTACTGTAAATGTAGGTAAAGCATAATTGGGTCATGGTGAAATCAGGTGAAAAGTGTGATCTTAATCACAATAACATTTTAGCAAACAAAAAGCAGGTGGATTTTTCACACTTTTGTTCTTGTGAAACTTTAATGCAGTTGACACGAAAAGCCAGTCAACAGTACTTGTTGTCTGAGGAGGAACTAAATGTTACAAATTTCTGTTGTGATTATAATAACTAAGAAACATATTTGAATGTGCCTTGTGCTTTTCTGGACCTTGCCTTTTTTCCTCCATGACTCATATATTTAATTAACACATAACAGTGATGACACATCGTTAACATCATTTTTGCTCTGTTGCAGGATGTCTCTGACAGTGTCTCAGGATGAGGGGATGACAGTGATCACCATCAACTCAAACTCCAACAGCAAATGTCCCATACTGTGTCAGATCCTGGGCTCTCTGTGCTACAGTCCAGTGTGTGCCGTATCACAGCACGTGAAATCGAAGATGATGGACATCTATATGGCACTTGGGGTGAGAGAGACACAGAAACAGACATTAAAGACAGAAATACACTACAACACTTTTGCCCAGATGTAAAAGTTTGGTAATGTGTGATTCTCCGTTGTTCAGTGTACAGTATGAAGCCCAGGTTTTCTCTGTGACCATTTACAAATTCGGCAAGTCGTATTTGAAGGCTACTGTTTTAAAATCTGTTCATATTTTAAAAGACGTGTAGTGTATTCCACCCTTAACTCTTTATTAAATTACACTTAATTGAATGAAATATATTAATCAAATGATGGTCAAAAAAGTGTTTTTCTGCTTCTTATATATGCTATTGTACAAAATGTCATAGGTTGTGACATTTTATAAACTTTTGATTTGAGGTAACAATGTATGCATTTCATATCATCTTCAAAAAAGGGTATAAGTCTAAAGGTCTACCTTAAAGAGACAGTTGATCAGAATATAAATTAAGAGTTTTACTTGCACCACAAAATAGGCCATATGACTTGTGCACTAGGGACCAGATTTACTAACAGCTTGCGCCATCGCAAACCGTCTTTTGGCGTTAAAATAGTACTGTCAGGATTTACTAAAGACGCGCAGTGAATTAGCGCAGAAAAGGTGTGGACACAGTTATTTTTGCGCCTGACCTTATTGAGTATGCACTTGTAGGAGGAGTTTCCCTTTCAGACGCAAAAGTTATGGGAGGAGAGTATTAAAATGAAATGCACAATATGATTAACTAACGTTTGTGCTCGTCAAATTACTGGTATTTGCGCCATTATTTAACGCCTGAAAAAGCATGTCTTAAAGCAGGCTGTAAGTTGCGCTGCTCTTGGTAGATTGTGCTGGTCATTATGGAAATGATCTGGCTGCGTCTGTGTTCTTTAATGTGCGCATTATCAATAAATCACAAGCAGAATTTTCCCCTCCCATCAGTGCTTTTATGGAATTGCGCTCTAACGCTAATTTGCCCTGTTTAGTAAATGTGGCCCATAGAAATTCAAACAATAAATATCATTTTTGTGGCTCTTTAATGTAATAGATCGCTGTAGCGCCTCAGTTCTAGCGGTTCAAACATTAATTGATCACTTCCTGCTAGTTATAGCTCGAAATAAACATGAATGAACATCAGAAAGTATGTTGTTTCAACCACTGATGACTACACCATTTTCAAGTTCGACTCTACTGATGTTAATCTATTAACTTTCATGTCTGGTTTGTTTGTCGGACAAAATTGCGGATTCAGCATTATGATTGGTCAGATTGCCTGTCAGTCAAACTCCTGGCGAAGGGTGCTAAAAGCCTGGTCATTGGACAGTCAGTAGACCAACCCCTTCAAGTCTTACGTCATAAAGAGAAGATGTCGTTGAGAGAAGGGGGGAAGGTTAATGTTTTTGATTAAAGATTACAAGTGCAAATGAATTTTACAAAAAATAATGATGAGCAGGGATAAATCATGTATAATAAATACTTCAACACCGCATGTGTAAAAAAAACGTAGGATTGTCATTTTTGTTTTCATGGTGACTTTAAAAATCTTGAATCTGTCTGTTCTTTTCACAAAGCTGTCTTATGTCTTTAAAACAATGTAAGTAAGTTTTTACCTTGAAATTTTGATTTTGAAATCAAAATCATTCTGATGGTACACTGATTTCTAATAAGGCCAATGACTTGGAAAGTGAAGTACACAATTCCTTAATTTCCGTGTTCCGTTCGGTCTCGTGCATGGCCTGCATCTGCACAGCTTTTGAAATATTTCAGGTTTTAGAAGCGAGTGAATTTAAAGGAATTTAATGTGATTGAACTATTGCTTAAGGGAATGCAATAAAATGTAATGTTGTACATTTTTAGATTCATCACAATAAAAGGTGGTGTATAAACGGCATTATTCTCTTTTTCCATAGATTGTGCAGATTATAGCAGGAGTCCTCAATCTTGTGACAGGGATTGTATTTATAATCTCTGGGATGCACGATCACATTATGATGTTTAATGCTCCATTCTGGCTTGGTGGTGTGGTAAGAATTATACTTCATTCTGATTCTGATTATTCTTACATTTCTAAATTGTTTCTAAATTGTAAAATGAGTGATTCCATTGACACAGAATTAATAATCATGTCATGTCTTGATGACATGAATTTCACATTTTGATGATTTTTCATTTTTTTAAAGAATGTTGGGAAGTCAGTTGGTTTTTAATACCCTAATTAATTTTGTCTGATCTATTGCAATGGAAAAATTTAAAGCATTTCTTTATTTCTTCACTTTGCTTTTTAGTTCCTTGTAGTTGGAGTGGTGTCTATTGTTGCAGATCAGTTTCCCAGTTATTTTCTGGTAAGTCTTTAATAATCACAAACAACAGTTTACGTTTACATTATATATCTTTTTTCCTTTGATTGTTTTTTGGTATTACAGCTGCTTGTCACTGTGGTATTGAACAAAGTCAGTGCTCTGCTGGCTATGATAGGCCTTGCACTGTATGCATGGGACTTGATGGGTGTTAAGATAACTTCAGATCACTACTATGGCAATATGAAGGTAATTATTCTTTGTTTTCTTTAAAAAACAGGGATCTCAAATTAAAGACCAATGAGCCACTTTCAAGAAAAAAAAAATTATTTCAATTTGTTTTTCAATTATGATTTCAGGTTACACTCAGCCTTTGTATACTTCAATTAGAATTTTTAAGTTTTACATAAGTATGGACCACAAATATTTTTTTCCAATGCTAGTTTCATATTATTACAGATGCATTTTAGTTCCTTAATTAATTGATATTATTTTATTGATAGCCCTATAACAAACAATTAAAAACAAGGTATGCATATTTTGTAGAAACATTTTGAATAAGTGTGTAAAGTTCTAGGCGTTCACCACACTTTCCTTGCAAAAAGCATAATCAAACAGTATATTCTGTTAAACTGCTTTGAAATGATATTTTGTTGTTATATTTTATAACATATGTATATTGTATAGTGCTATTGTTATAGTTCTATGAAATTAATTTTCATTGCATTGCCTTCATTGACAGGCACATGTGTGAGCTGCAACTTCAGTTAAAAGCGAACAAAGATATTTTTATCTGTCATAACTTCTGGAAAAAAAATTGAGCAGACACTGGTCAAAAATGAAAGCACATGTGTCAACCGTTTGGGTCAAAATAGCAGTATAAGCATGTGCACAAAGTAACCGCTATGGTGAATGATAGCTAGATAAAATGTTTTTTTGTTTGTTTTTTTTTGTTTGTTTGGATTTGAGACTCCTGGTGCAGGAATTCAAATTGCTTTTATTCACACTAAAATTTCCCATCTCCAGATGTTCCGTGAAGCTTTGGATATCACTATGATGATCATTTCAGCCCTTCAGCTCTGTGTGACCCTCAGTTTCTCTGTCTTGACTCTGAAAGAATTGTGTGAAACAAATGTAAGTGCAAAGGTGCAATATTACCAGCACAATTACAACAGACAAACTACAGTGGTCATGGTGATTTCAGAAAGCTGATCAGTGCACTAATGTTTCTGTTTGATTTTGCAGTCTGTGGAGGACCTTCACCTTTACAAGCCACTCAAAGAAGTCGCTGTCAGTCATGTTTGTTAGAGAGACTATGTAAAAATTAAAATATACCTTTTTAACTGAACTAGCTTTGTGATTATGAAAGTACATTTTTTTCTCTTTCTTGTAAAATAGCAAATCTCCTCTATCTGCAACTCCATAATCATCATGGTACATGTTTATTTTTGTTCTTGATTGTTTTGTTTTGTTTTTCTTAAGCATATCTTTTATTAAATTTATGGCACTTTACAGCTGCTTTTTGAAAGCAATGTCTAGAATAACATTTTTAACACCAAGTTTAATTTCTTTACATGTTCGATTCATTTAAAATCTGTCTCTATTTCTCATAACTGACCTTCAACAAAGCATTTTTAAGTAGTCTTAACCTTAGATGCAATGGATTGCCTGCAGACTGTTTACTGACCATTTCCTGCATACTGGGCAAAAGGATAATAATAATAAATAAAAGTTTTAATCAGATTGCATGACTATTTACAGTATATCTGGCATCATGCAAAAGTTCTCCTTCTGAGTGTCAGACCTTATATACTGGGTTGCATGTTTACGCAGAGAAACCATTTACCTTGAGTTTGAATAAACAAAAGTCATTTCTGCTGTCATAAATGGCAATAAAACAAACCATTCATATGGAACGTATTTACTAGCAGCATCCATGTGTTTTCTGAAACCAGAGCTGAGCAAATAAACACCATTAGCATGTATTTTGCACTGATATTCATTCCCAGAGGATTTTGAAACAGGGTTAGTACAAAGCATGTTTTGTAAGAGAAATGTCATGTGTATATATATTACTAAAATAAAAATAAAAAAAATATTTGTAAATAAAAATAAAAAACTATGTAATATAAAATACTATTTGCTTGAATTAGCAAAAAGTAAATATAGCACTGTTTCCTGAGAATGATCCATATAGCTCAGTTTTGGTAAATCAGACATTTTTTGCATGTACAATTTATCAGCAAAACCAACTTTAAAGAAAGTGTTTATTAGCCGTTGAATAATCAGTATTTCATATGTAATATATTTTGTACTAAATAAAACATTTCAGCAATTGATAACAAGAACAAACTCAGATATTCTGGGAAGACTGTTTATTACAAGATCACTTCACAGAAACAGTCAACCAGTGGTTGTGATGTCCCTGTCACATAGTGGACAATTAAAGGTTTTTTTTTTTTTTTTTCAAAAATAGATTTTTAGTAGAAGCTGCTGTGGCTGTTTGCTATTGCTGCTGCTGCAGAGCAAGTGCAGAGGCTTACTATTGTCAATGCCTTTACAGACATATATGAAATTACCCGTAGCAGATCTAGGTGGAGCTGGGAGAGGTGGAGGGTTTAAGAGGAACTCTGATTGTGCGCTACAAGACTTGCTGAATCAAAGTATTTTAATGTTGATTAGCAAGCTAACTGGCAGCAAATACAACCAGTCAGCTTTTTCCAAGTGGTGAAGGATGTAATCGCTAATGGATTGTATTAAGGACCAATCAGCCTGCACCGTATAGATTTTCATGACAGAACTAGATATTTATTAATAATAAAGTAAATTTCATTAAGTGTGTGTTTTTAAACACTGTTCATTAGTCATCAAATCTTTTTAAACACTGCAGCTGTAATGATTTACTGAACTAAGTGCTTGCTAAAACCAATGAACCTCTTCTCACTTGATTTGATATATGTATTTTGACTGTATTTCGCCCCTCACATTCATGCCATGCTTTGGAACATATTGCGGTCAAGGCCAGAGCTGAACGGTGAGCTACTAAGATCATTATGAATGATGGACACTGCCTGCCAATGTCATGCTCAGATTTCAACTGAATCCATATAAATGACATTAAATTATATATGGTGAATATTTTTTAAAGCTTGCCTCCATGCTTGAGTAAGATAACTTTTATCAAGGGAGCCAAAAGAGATATACCGATTTTTCTCCAATAATAGAGGATCAATTAAAACTAGAACCTAGTGGTACAAATGTTGTTGCACTTAGTGTTCCTGTGCATTTTGTTTTTGTTTAATATTAGCAAAAAGAATATTTGTTATAAGCATTTTTAAAACATATTTTAGGATATTTTCTCTATATTGGAATTGCTGTGTTATTCCTAAAAACAAGTAATTTTGCACTTCAAGGCCATTGCAGCAAAGCCCTTATTTATTTTCATTAAAGGGACTGTTATCGTCTTCCCTCACATGATGCAGGATCAAAACAGCATAAAGTCTTTTTGAAAAAATTCAATTAGAAGTTTTCAGACTGTATGTTTCAACCTTATAGCTAGAATTGAAAATAAATGGATGCCTCACAAGAGCATGACACAAAACTGGAATTTAGCAGGAATGTCCCTAGTCTCCTGAATTGTTTGAGTCTCTTGCCTTGGCAAACAGAAAAAGATGAGAAAACACAGACTTCCCAATTAACAATTTACTAGCATAAATTTTATTAGTGTATCTGTCCAAGCTTCACATATTTGACACACATTTAACATTTGACCATTGTGTTTTGATGGTTATTGGTAGGAAAGTTTATCTGCTGTGTTAGGTTTTGTTAATATTCTAGCTATAAATTAGGATTCCCCCTCATGCATGGTGTCTGATTCTTAACATGCTTAAACACTCTTAAATTTGTGCACTTTTTAATAATGCCAAATTAAAAGTTTTACTTTAAAGTGCATTTTTAAACTTTAATACACTGAATACATTTTGAATCTTTGTCATGCTTTAAAGAATTACACTTATTTTGAAGTTTGGACTAACATACTAAAGCACCTGTACTTGTACTTGATTTGTAACTGTATTTATAACTGTAGTGTGTTATTCAGTATTTCATTTAAAGTTACTGTATTTTAAATATATTCATCATGTACATTACAAATATATTCAAATACGCTGTGTACAAATTATGACATTAAAGTATATTTTAGTTCACCATTAATTCTTGTCAGCCTTGTAACATAGAGAGCGTGACAACGGAGTTGGAGGATCCAAATTCAGGGCTTTACTTATACATGTGGTCAAAACAGGTAGCAAACAGTACAATCCAGGCAGAAAGAAAAGAGTATTCCAATAAACAGGCGAGGGTCAGGGCAGGCGGCAAAAGGATCAAGAAACTAGGAAACAGTCCAGAGTCAAAACTCAGGGAAACATGGAAAGAAAAACACGGGAACTAGGTACTAGGAATGGCTATCTACAATAATCAGCTCCCAAGCGTGGGTGAGAGCATCTTTTATACAAGACCAGGGGAACACATGGCAAAACCAACCAATGAGAACATGACACATGCAAACTAGGAACCAATCAGAACATAACACACAGACAGGGGTAGCATATGACATGATCACATGAGGGGCAAGGGACACATGAGAAATAGAGTCCAGAAACAAATCGCAAGAGTCCTGGGTGGAGTGAACTCTAATGGAGTTCATGGGCACTCCAGCTGGCGATCGTGACAAGTATATTCAAGAATAAACTTTAACCATATTTCAAATACAGTAGAAGTAATTATGAAATATAAAGATAGTCCTACTTAAGTTAGTAAAAAAGCACTCTAAAGTTCAGCTTATAGCACTCAATATAAATTTAAACTGCAGCACATTTTCATTTAATTGCAAATGACATGCAATTAAGTGTCGAAAAACATACAAGAATAGTTCGTAGCAAAATCCCCCCAAAAATGTACCATAAAACTACTCATATGGTAACTATTCCAAGCATATTTAAAGCATATGCTTGGTTTGTGTGAGGAACAGCCCGAAATTGTGTTTATTCACTAAAAATCTTCCATTGCCGAAGCATTCAAATCTGTTTTGCGCACACATTTAAAAAGAGCGAGCCAGGTTTGACATCACTGAAGCCCAGAGCCAAAGTTCTGGCATTTGTCACAATCGAACACAGCACAGAATATTCAAATATGCGGTATGACGAATGGCATTCGAAAGCTTGAAGAACATTTTCAATGAATAACAAAATTTCAGTCTGTTCCTCATACAGAGCTATCGTATGTCTTCAGAAGACTTCATATAGTGCACAACCCATATGGACAACTATTTTGGTACTTCAATGGAGTTTTGGACCTTTTTGGAGCTTTGTATGGAGACAAGCTGCATGAGCATTCTCAGAATAACAACATACGGGATGAGGGTGAATAAATAGATTTCATTCTAGGGTGAAAGGAGTGTCTTTTCTCAAACTTCTAGTGGTATGCAGTTTTATTTTGGAGGATATGCTAATATAAATCAAATGACTTTTAAACATAAAAGTATGTTGCACATTAATTTCATATTACCCTCCTGTATCATCTTGAAAAGTGTTCAGGAATGCTAGCTCTATTCATGTTATGCGATTTGCTCCTGGAGAGCTGAAGCAGAGACAAATCCTCATGGAGGAACATAACAAGAAGGAAACATGTGCACTGTGAATGTCACAGACTCAACCAAACAGCACACTTCCACGTATCACGCGAGTCTGGCTTAAACATGCTGATTTTTCACAAGTATTCAGCGGTTTAATGCTGTGAAAGTTCTGCATCAAAACCAGCGTCATCCCCAAAGCTGACTATGAGAAAACTACAAGCCCTTGGAATAAGCAGGTATTCAGATATGTAGCTATTTATGTTCTGTGAATTATGACTGTTGCTTTGAGATAACGTCAGTCTGTTGAGTACTATTGCTAATGTTCAGCTGTTGGCCATAAATAATGGCCCATTTAGATGTTCTTAAAATAAATTAAGGAATTAAATCATTTACTTAAACTAATACATGTTGAGAGGTAGGCTTAACTGAACATGATAACTCGCCCTCAAGTTGTTCAAAGCATGTTTGAGTTTCTTTCTTGGTTACCACAAAAGAAGACCAAACAATTGACTGTATCCATTGACTTCCATAGTATTTTTTTCCATATGTGGAAGTCAATGGCTACTGTCAGCTGTTTGGTTACCAATTTTCTTCAAAATAACTTCTTTTGTGTTCGACAGAATAAAGAAACTCATACAGGTTTGGAACTTGAGCGTGAGGACTAGTGAGGACTAGTTTACTAGTGGGTGCAGGACACTATAGTTCATTTATGTAAGTGAGGATAGCAAAATAAAATAAACTGTGACATATTATACCCAAAAATTCTTCGGGCTACCAGTAAAATTAATACAAATTTGGGACCAAAAATTTGATTTGACACTTTGACTTGACCATGTTTTGTTACATACCTTTCTATCAAAGTTATCTGACATTATCAAGATGAATTTGTTCTGAGACAGTTTAACTCTTGAGTTCTTATAGTCATATTTTATTACCATTTTCTAAACTATAGCAAATAAACTGATAATGTGAGACATTTTGAAGGTATCTGAATAAATTTTGGTTTGCCTGTAATTCAGTTGTGATAGTGATTAAACTGTGATAACGTGAGAAATGTTGGAGGCGTCTGAATAAATTTTGGTTTGACTGTATAATTTCATAATTACTTCCATTGTTTTTGAAATGTACTTCCATTGTCTTTGAAGTGTACTGCTTTTATGAAAAGTGTACTTCTAAGATTTGAAGTACATTTAAAGTGCACATTCAATACAAATAAGTGCACTTATTTTTAACAAGGGAAGTACTTCCATAAACCATACTGCAAAGTGCTTAATGGTCTTATGGAATGGCCTTGAGTGAATATGGATTTTAATGGAAACACAAAATGTGGGTGATGTACAGGACAGTTCAGCCATATTTATTAACAACTATTTCAGAAACTCTCACAGCTTTCACCATACGAAATGTGAAGTAAAGCTTTATCTTTGTGGTTTTATCAAGTACTTTCTGACCATTCTGCAAAAATTCCAAATTTCACACAGCTGCTTGTGGTAGTGTGGTTTTATAGCAGCAGCACTGGACGAAAGATAAAAGTAAATGTTCCTTTTTCTAGTTTCAGTTCAGTCTGTTTATACTTGACAACTTATTGTTGTGTTTATTACACATACAGTATTTTTTTTTTTTTTACATTAAAATCCTTTTGGATGTCCTTATATTTTTTTTTTGTTGTGTTGAGTTACAAGATATATTTCACTGTCCTGAAAGGCATACTTCCTCTGTGAAATCCACAGTTAAATAAAATTTTTCAGTGGATTATGAAAACTGATATGAAATGCTGGAACTATAAGGAAAGTGTCATAGACGAAAAGTTTGTCAATGTGTTGCCAGAGCTAGATAAAGCAGGTTAGTTGTGGAGGACTGTACCCATTTCTCTGTTAAATGGATCTTTGACAAATGGAGTTGAGGACTGCCTTTGGCTCTTTAGCTCACAAATATTATTTATCCTTGTAACATTTGTCTCTAGCTTACTCTTCTGAATTTCTGGTATGTTACTACATTTTTCTGTTAGCTTGGTATGCTTATTTAAAAATATTTAACATTAATTTAATTCTAAGAAATGCATGGTAATGTAAGATAATAAAAGAGACACTTCTTTTTGTACTCTAAATCTACTCTAAACCTTGTGCTACTGAATGTTGATGTTAAATGTTTAATTTTTACATTTACACTACAGTTCAAAAGTTTGGTAACACTTTAGAATAGGGAATACTTATTCACTACGACTTTTCCCTCAATAAATTCCTAATTTGCTGCTTATTAATAGTTAGTAAGGTAGTTGTTAAGTTTAGGTATTGGGCAGGATTAGGGATGTAGAATAAGGTCATGTAGAATAAGGCATTAATATGTGCTTAATTAGTACTAATAAATGGCTAATATTCTAGTAATATGCATGCTAATAAGCAACTAGTTAAGAGACCCTAAAATAAAGTGTTACCAAAAGTTTAGAGTAAGTCAGATGTTTTTGAAAGAAAGTAATACTTTTATTCAGAAAGGAATAAAAGTGCCAGTAAAGACTTTGATATTATTAAAAAATAAATTTCTTTTTAAAAAAACTTTCTATTTATCAAAGAATATTTTTTTAAAAATGCATCATTGTTTTCAACACTGATAATAATAAGAAATGTTTCTTTAGCATCAAATAAGCATATTAGAATGATATCCAAAGGATCATGTGACACTGAAGACTGGAGTAATGATGCTGAAATTTCAGCTTTCATTACAGGAATAAATTATATTTTTCCTGTATTTTTTATCAAATAAATGCAGCCTTGGTGAGTGTAAGAGGCTGCTTTGAAAACATTAAAAAATCGTACTGACCCAAATATAGTAGAATAATAGTGCAAAAAATTGCTCATGGAGCTATAGTGGCTGTTATTCATGTATTTTGGAAAGAAGACTTTGAGAAAATACAGTGCAGCATGACTGCAAAATGTTAAACAGAAGGCACCGTGCACCTTCTGAAGGAGGAGGAAGGCTGAAGTGGGAGATGGAAGTGGAAAGTAACCTGAATGGTGTTTGACAGAAGGCAGCAAGGGCAGAAGATTCTGAGTAGGCAGCAGAAAAAGGGAGTGCAAAGCAAAAGAGAGAGCTATTATTACAGTGCAGACCTCTACCTGAGACCTACATCTAATTTTCTACCGTCTACACAACATAGCTGTGGTGGCCCTTTGTCCCACTTTTCAGAATCAAGTGCACATCATTTTGACAAAAGATTCTGAATGTTTGGTTTGCACTTATTTACTCTGGCAGCTGCTCAATAAAAGCCATTAAAGCTTGACGGATATTTTTTTGCCAGGCGGTCCTGATGTTATGGGCTTCAATGCAATTGTGATTATAGACATCTCAGTCTGTTGTTGTTCAAAGTGCTCATCGCCGAGTGTATAGAAACTTACAGACATTTCTTACAGACATTGTGTAGTACAATGCAAAAAAAAATGACCAGGTCATTTGACGTCATCCATAAGTCCATATGCAACAGCTGTGAATGTTAGCGAACCCAAAACTGCCACTCTGACAGGTTGTAAAGTGTGTCTTTTCTTTTTTTTTTTTTTTAGCATTCTCCCAATGTCCACTTCAGGATCTTTGAGCTATATTTAATCCTGTAGAATAGTACTTTAAGATAGTGAACCTACAATTTGATCAGTTTGACAGTATCATTGGAACTACATTTTGCTGGTTTGAGTCACAGATAGAGGGACTGTGGGACCAGTAAAATTGAGTCACAGATCTTAGCTTGTTTGCAAAAATTGAGTAAATGGATTGGAATCATTTACTTGACCTCACTCATGTGGTCAAAGAATCTCATTTCTAAATGTGGAACACAGATAAATATTCCATTAGTTAATACACTTTTAACAATGAATATTCTTTATTGACATATATGGTTTCAAGAAGCACCTTTAACATACATTGAATCTTTCCATTGCACAAAAGCTTCTTCACAGTGGAAAACGTCTTTAGATCATTAAAATGTTAAGTAGCACTTTACTTAAATCCTTCATGTATAATGCATTATAAAAGTAGTTTTAATGCATTAATTATGCCTTGTAATGCACCTGCATTGTACAGTCTGATTGAATAATTGTAACCACAGTTAATACATTATAACACTTAACAATTCATTGTTACACTATGCATTTTAAATTCGGTTATAATTATTTATGACAAGATATAATGTATTACAAAGCACACTGTGAATAATTATAATGCATTATACCCTTTAATAACCCTTTATAATGTGGGCCAAATCAATTAATTTTAAAGGGATACAGACATTTTATACCTTTAAAATGAGCTATTTTACAATCAGCTGCAGTAAGCGATGAATCAGACTCACTCATAAAGACAATGACTTGGCAGTTTAGTTTCATATTTGAACATGTTATTTCACTATGGTTAAAGAGATAGAATGCAATTCCAAATAGATTATTACAAGTGAGATATGTGATCAAATTGTTAAATATATCAGAGATAATAAAATGCAGTTGCATTGCCTGATATGTTTTTTTCTTTCTCTGGAGGTCTACAACTGTTTCTTTGAAACGGGGCTCCGAAATGCAAATGCTGCCTCAGAATGGTTGCTATAGTAAAACCTCAATACAGCACTTGAAAACACCCTGAGAAGAAAATAAGCATTAATTTTCCACTTGTCTCCACATGTTTGCATAGAAAAAAAGAAACTGAAACACTGACATGTTGTCAATTCTAAAATGAAACCAAAAGCTGAAGTCCATTTATGATCTCTCTCTAAATAAAAGACTCAAGCAATGATTTGAGCTACAAATTTTCAATATGACAACCTTTGTCTATTTTTCTTCACACTGATATAAGCTTATCCAAGTCATAAATATTTATAGGTTGTACAATTCTTCAAATAAATTGAAAATGGATACCCTAATCTCTTTTCATACAATATTTGAACAGTTGGCTTCAGCTAAGGAATCCTAATGCATTAAGGATTTTTTTTTAAGTCACTTGTCCTGCTAAGGATATCAATGATATCTCAAATTGTGTGTCTTGTTGAGGAATGTGATTTCTTTTTCATGTGACAATACAATGGTCAACAAAAAATGTGTGTGAAAAAAATCCGAGATTGTAGGGTGCAAGATATATTAGGGACCACAACCTGCAATGCCCTACCAACCATCCAAAACACCCTAGCAACTGCATAGCAATGCCCTCCCAACCAGCCACATGAACCAGCTCACTTACGCCCTATGTCAATGAAATGAGCACTTGTTGTGGCAGTGTTTGAAATAAAACTAAACCCTTCAGGCCTTTTAACATTTTATAAAGAGCCTTTGATCAACAAGAAAAAAAAGTTTGTAAAGTGAGGGCTGCACTGATGCTTGACTGCTTTTATTACAGTGCTTGTTCAAGTGTGTTTCTATCCACCAGTCCAAACATCCTCTTAACTTTACTCTTCAGATTGGATGACACACATGGATGCCACAAATAATTAAGAATGAAGTGTTTTTGATGCTTTTTAGAGCACCATCTATAAATCCAGCCATTCAGAGTCTTCCATCTCATTGCTATGTGCTACTGTCTCCTGATAAATGAAAGCAATGTGTTTTAAAGCAAGGTTGTGGCCTCTGATATATTGTCGATCGTGGCACTGAATTCAATCTTGCTTTGTGAGGTTTGGCATTATAATGCTGGTTCAGCATCCAGCCAGGAGACAAATGTTCATGTGGCCAGAAAAAAACTGATGTTTTATCACCAAGTTGTTCTAAATACTGTGGAGCATCCAGGTAATGACTGTTTTTTATTATATTCTATTCTGTTAAGAATCAAGCATATGTAAACCTTTGAATATGGTATTTAAAAAAAAACTATTATTAATTATTACTGTTAGTAGTAGTAGTATTGTTAAAAACTATTAAACTATATTTTGTCTTGAAGACTCTGTTATGAGAACTTAAAAAAACATACAATGATCCCTCATGTTTTATAAAAATGATTAACAATTTGGGGATTCTGCGAGGTGTAGGTAGATTTGTAAGCACAAATGTACTTCAAGAATTGCACAACCACAGGTATGCAAAATTTGTTGCTGCAGACTAGTTTAACTGGAAAAGCACTTGAAAGTTGTTTGTGTTATATTAGGTAAAGTTTTGTTTAACTTTACACTGTATAATGCAAAGTCACATTCATACTTTTGTTTTCTTCTAATGAGCAAGTAATAGGCTGACTGGGTATATGTCAGCAACATATCAATTTATCACTTTGATATATATATATATATATATATATATATATATATATATATATATCAATATATGTAACCCTGGACCACAAAACCAGTCATAAGGGTCAATTTTTTTGAAATTGAGATTTTTATTTTTGAATAAATAAGCTTTCCATTGATGTATGATTTGACAGGATAGGACAATATTTGGCCGAGATACAACTATTTGAAAATCTGGAATCTGAGGGTGCAAAAAAAATCCAAATACTGAGAAAAATCGCCTTTAAAGTTGTCCAAATGAAGTTCTTAGCAATGCATATTACTAATCAAAATTTAAGTTTTGATATATTTACAGTAGGAAATTTACAAAATATCTTCATGGAACAGGATCTTTACTTAATATCCTAATGATTTTTGGCATAAAAAAATCGATAATTTTGACCCACAATGTAGCTTTGGCTATTGCTACAAATATATCCCAGCGACTTAAGACTGGTTTTGTGGTCCAGGGTCATATATATACACTGCTCAAAAAAATTAAAGGAACACTTTGAGAACACATCAGATCTCAATGGGGAAAAATATCATGCTGGATATCTATACTGATATGGACTGGGTAATGTGTTAGGAACGAAAGGATGCCAAGATAAATGAAAATTATCAATCAACTGAATTAAAAGACACCCCAAAAATCAAAGTGAAAAAATGATGCAGCAGGCTAGTCCATTTTGCTGAAATTTCATTGCAGCAACTCAAAATGTTACTCAGTAGTTTGTATGGACCCCACGTGCTTGTGTGCATGCCTGTCAACATCGGTGCATGCTCCTAATGAGACGACGGAGTCTGGGGTATTTTCTCCCAGATCTGGACCCAGGGCATCACTGAGCTCCTGGACAGTCTAAGGTGCAATCTGGCGCCGTCAGATGGACCGAAACATAATGTCCCAGAGGTGTTCTATTGGATTTAGGTTAGGCGAGCGTGGTAGCCATTCAATGGTATCAATTCCTTTATCCTCCAGGAACTGCCTGCATACTCTTGCCACATGAGGCCACCAGGAGCAACCCAGGACCCACTGCACCAGCGTAGGGTCTGACAATGGGTCCAAGGATTTCATCCCGATACCTAATGTCAGTCAGGGTGCCATTGTCTAGCCTGTAGAGGTTTGTGCGTCCCTCCGTGGATATGCCTCCCCAGACCACCACTGACCCACCACCAAACCGGTCATGCTAAACGATGTTACAGGCAGCATAACATTCTCCACGGCTTCTCCAGACCCTTTCACTTCTGTCACATGTGCTCAGGGTGAACCTGCTCTCATCTGTGAAAAGCACAGGGTGCCAGTGGCGGACCTACCAATTCTGGTGTTCAATGGCAAATGCCAATCAAGCTCCACGATGCCGGGCAGTGAGCACAGGGCCCACTAGAGGGCGTCAGGCCCTCAGGCCACCCTCATGAAGTCTGTTTCTGGCTGTTTGGTCAGAGACATTCACACCAGCAGCCTGCTGGAGGTCATTTTGTAGT
Organism: Tor tambroides; assembly: GCA_021397915.2. Lineage (NCBI taxonomy): Eukaryota > Metazoa > Chordata > Actinopteri > Cypriniformes > Cyprinidae > Tor > Tor tambroides. Next base: position 19,212 of record JAFVLL020014975.1, on the reverse strand, counting down.
GCTCTGGCAGTGCTCATCCTGTTCCTCCTTGCACAAAGGAGCAGATACCGTTCCTGCTGATGGGATAAGGACCTTCTACAGCCCTGTCCAGCTCTCCTAGAGTAACTGCCTGTCTCCTGGAATCTCCTCCATGCTCTTGAGACTGTGCTGGGAGACACGGCAAACCTTCTGGCAATGGCACGTATTGATGTGCCATCCTGGAGGAGTTGGACTGCTGTGCAACCTCTGTTGGGTCCAGGTGTCGCCTCATGCTACCAGTAGTGACACTGACCCTAGCCAAATGCAAAACTAGTGAAAAACAGTCAGAAAAGATGAGTAGGGAAAAAAATGTCAGTGCCTCTACCTGTAAAACCATTCCTGTTTTAGGTCGTCATTGTTGCCCATCTAGTGCTCCCCTGTTGTGTTCATTAACACCAAAGCAGCTGAAACTGATTAACAACCCCCTCTGCTATAGCTTAATGAATCAATATCTAGAATTTTAATTGACTTGATGCTATACTCTGATTAAAAAGTGTTCCTTTAATTTTTTTGAGCAGTGTATATATATATATATATATATATAGTGATAAATTATTATGATGCAAAAATGAGTAAACCCTTCTGAAATTTACAAAATACAACTAGGTTTTTTTTTTTTTTAAATGTTCTAGTGAATGTTAAAGGCAATTTTTGATCAACAGGTATAACCGTTGTAATTTCTTGACAATTGAACGTGTTACATAGCCCACTGAATCATTCTCAGACTTAAAGGGATAGTTCACTCAAAAATGAAAATGCTGTCATTAATTACTCACCCTCGTGTCGTTCCAAACCCGTAAGACCTTTGTTCATCTTTGGAACACAAATTAAGATATTTTTGATGAAATCCGAGAGCTGTCTGACCCTCCATAGACAGCAACACAACTATCACGTTCAAGGCCCAGAAAGGTAGTAAGGACATTGTTAAAATAGTACATGTGACATGTAAATACATAATATATATTTCATTTAAAGAAATAGTTTAATTTAGCTCAAAGGGAATCATTTATGATTTTATAGGGAATTTGGACAGAATCGCTGTTTCTGACTTTGATCACTGAAGGATCCGTATAACAATCAACTCTGCACTGGATATTAAAATCCAAAATATAGTGAAAACACTATTTAATAGCACAGTAACAGAATGACAGATTAAGACATTAGCATGACACAAAACACAAAGATAAATCTTTCAATATAAACAAGATTTTATTTATATAAACCTAATACATAAATAAACTAACACATGAACACAAGCATTCACACATTCACACGTTGCAGGAAAGAGAAAGTAAGGAAGGATGGTTAAGAGTGAAATGTAGAAATCTAAATTCCTTAATATGTGCATTACCTCAGACCTGAACAACCATCAATCACTTATTTAACCCTCGCATTGAGTTTCTCAATGAGCTAAAATTCATATTAAATGCCAATCCAGCTAAATCTGAGTGTTTTACTTGCTTCGTTGCTAAAGGGATTCCTTTGTCGTCGTCTTTGCAGAAGGGTTTTTAGATTCCCGGATTAGTTGAAATTCAGTAGTCGTTGGAAGGGACGTCTTGGGAAGCCAATGGCTCCTTGGCTGGAGAGTTTAGCGGAGTTGTCAGAGCTGGGTTTGGGGAAGTTTAGACAGGGCGCTCAAGGTCGGACTCGGAGGTGCAGGCGTTGGCAAACTTAACTTAGCACACGAAACTCAACGGAAAGAAAAAACTAAAATAAAAAGAATAAAATAAAAAGATGTAACGAGACTAGGTGGGTTTTCTTCTCAATGTGGTGGCAGCTGGCACGTGGGCCAAACACTCTCCAAAAACAGCGTCAAAGCGAGTAGCAAGAGAAGGAGTTTTTAGAGAAGAAGAGGTTTGATGGTGTCTAGTTTTTAAACTAGAAACTTTCAGACAAATCCCATCTGAACACAATCTTGACCAATTAGATATCATCGTAGCTTGGGTTGATGCTCTGTTTCTTCCTCCGATCATAAATCAACATGTTATCTGATCAGTCACATGGTCCGCATTTTCCCGCTCTTGTAAAGTATAATTTTGGATAGGATTTCTATAACAAAACTATGGTACATTTGACAAAGAATTGATTGGAAGAAACATTTAAAGCATGATTTTTCAAACTCATACATACCAAACATGAATATAAAGTCTGTTCCATAGTTAGTAAAAAGGCATACACAATATGTGATTAAAAACATGATAATCTAAATGTGTGGGGTACATACATAATATGGAGTTATGCATAAAAATGTCCTTTTAAGATGATTTTTAGGTGCATATGAAAAAAGAGTATCTGTGAACAAAGGAATGTTCAGTCTCAGTCTTTGTCTTGTGTGGGGGGAGACCTGCCCAAGAGAATCTGTAGCTTGTGATTTTCTACCACAGGTTTACATGTGACGGTCACGCGGTGCATCTCTTTGACCATTAATCGTGATTACTTGCCCCAAATTTGACGATCTCCTTCCTGAACTAGAATTATCAATAAGTGTTCTTTTGTCTCAAGGTTGTAAGCTGATTTGTGAAATAGTTGGTTCGTTTGCTTGCTTCAGATCAGTTGCAGCTCGGATCTGGACAGATTTATAACGTTGTCCTGTTTCCTTGCTGGAATTCCAGCTCCTCATGTTTCAATGTTCTAATCGCATCTTAAATTTGTCTGATTCAGTCTCCGATATTCTACAGACATCAATGACTACAAGAATACTTTTTGTGCACAAAAAAAAAATTAAATAATGACTTTATTTGACAATTCTTCTCGCCTGAGTCACCCTCTGCTTCTATTATGGAGAGTACCATGACACATGCACATGCTTTCCTCTGACCATAAACATGCGTGTTCTTTGTCAGCAGCACCACGTGCATACATTGTGATACTCTCCATAATGGAGGCAGAGGGTGATTCAGGGGAGAATTGTCAAATAATGTTGTTATTTTAGTTTTTTGCACACAAAAAGTATTCTTGTAGCTTCATAAAATTACAGTTGAATCACTGATGTCACATGGACTATTTTGTTAATGTTTTTGGTACCTTTCTGGACCTTGAACATGGTAGGACCCTTGCTGTCTATGGAAGGTTAGAAAGCTCGGGTTTCATCAAAAATATCTTAATTTGTGGTGTGAAGATGAACAAAGGTCTTACAGAGTTGGAACAACATGAGGGTAAGTAATTAATGACAGAATTTTCATTTTTGGGTTAACTATCCCTTTAACAATGACAACAATGGAACCACCTGGGAGACAATTTTCAGGAGACTTATTTCTTTGAACAAAAGAGGACAATGGTACAAAAGGAATGCCACATCGTTTTTTTACATGTGAAAATATAGCAAAATTAACAAAGAAATCCAAAATTAATGGGCTTGTGACAAGGTTCCTGAAATAATCAGGCCTTTACTTTAAGTTTTTATTTCGTGATGAGTACATTTTTGATAGAAATACCAAGCAAGTGTCTCAGAGCTGGCAAAGATGCAATGTGCAAAAGTGAAATGCATGATTGTTGTTCACACCAGAACTACCTACTGTAGCCAAAGCACAGTGAACTAATTTTGCCTTTTCCAAGGCCCGTATTACCAAAAAAACAAAAAAAAAAAAAGGCGAATCCGTACTCTGGTCTAATCAGTCCAAGTCAATCATTTTAAATCTAACAGAATCTAAAATGTTATGGAATTGCTAGGGGAGGGGTACAGTGAGAAATGACTGATTCCTACACTTAAGTTCAGTGGTAGTAAAGCATTTTATATACATATGAGTGCTGAAGGTGTGAGGAAGTTGTGCTTTATCAAGGCTGTCATGAATTAACACACCATTGTGTGGCGTAATAAAAAACTTGAAACAGAAGATGCCACCTTCTCATTCCCTGCGTTGTTGGGCTTTTTTTTCAACAGATAATGGCTACATACATTCTTCCAAGAGGAAAAACTGTCAGTGAACAAGTATTTCACCCAAGCTTAACATTACCTGTGTACCTGGGGGGGATTTTGTAGGGACAAGTTGAGCAACATTCCCCATTTCAGGTTAGGACATTTAAAGCGATAGTTCATCCAAAAATGAAAAATTTTAATTTACTTATTGTCAGGTTGTTCCAAATCTGTATGAGTTTCTTTGTTCTATTAAACACAAAAGAAGATATTTTGAAGAATGTTACTAACCAAACAGTTGCTGGTCCCCATTGACTTCCATGGTATTTTTTTTCATACTATGGAATTCAATGGCTACCAGCATCTATTTGGTTACGAACATTCTTCAGAATTTCAAAAACACTGATTCATTCAAGAATGAAGCACCACTGATGTGTGTTTCTTAAGCTCATTGCACACTGAGTCCAAAATTTTCATCCAAAATTTTCACACGTTAAAAAATAAATATGACCTCATGTTGTGTCAATCACGTTTACACACTGCCTTCAAAACTTTCATCCGTCATAAAAAAAATTTGGATCGGGTTCGATTTTCTGCGTTTTTCGCATCCATAGCAAGCATTTTGAGAGATGTTTTGACAATTCAGATCCACCGTACAAGCGAACGCCAAAATCCAGAATGGCGTCTGAAACGTTGATCCGCTTCGTCTTGCAGCACACAGCACTGTAAAGGTCCTTGCACACTGAGTTCACAGAAATTGGTGGTTTTCTTTTAAAAAAAAAAAAAAAAAAGTGATGCATTGTCAAGTATGGTGACCCATACTCAAAATTGGTCCTCTGCATTTAGCCCATCCAAGTGCATGCCCACAGTAGTGAACATACACCCAGAGTAGTGGGCAGCCAATGTTCCAGCACCCAGGGAGCAATTTTGGGGTTTGGTGCCTTGCTCAAGGGCACCTCAGTCATGGTACTGCTGGTGCGGGAATCAAACCAGCGACCTTCTGATTACAAGCCCAACTCTCTAACCATTAGGCCACAACTTCCCACTTAATAAGTGGTGCCAGTATCACTAGCAAAGCATCAAACTGAGCCATCAGTTTGGCATCCTGAAGTAAACTTTGAATTGCCCATGATAATTCCGCAGCTCCTTAATAAGGAGGTGGAACTCTCCTTCCTCTCTATATCTCAGGATTAGATGGACCCAAGAGAGAGGACAACAAAATCATCCTCACTGCTTGAAGACTCCATTTTGTATTGTTTTGTGATTTTTTTTCACGACGGATTAATTAATACGCATCAGATTCAGTGTGCAAGATTTCCTGATGGTTTGAATATCAGCACTCTACTCTTTTGATATAAGCAATAACCTGCAGAAATAGTCGCTAAAGGTTTGCTTATCAGCAGTGGATCGTGGATTCAAAGCAGAAAGGAAGGATCATGACACAGATTAAGCCTAGTCTTGGATTGGATTTCTAAATCAATGGTTAATAATGATTCACCTTTAAGCTCCTTTTTAGAGTGGGTGTTTGGTTAATCTGTATAAGGGAAAATAGTAAAGACAGGGCCTTTGGTCCAAGTTGAATTTTGTTTTGTCCAACTACTTGACTTTGAATGAAAAAGACTCAGACTTTGCACATCAACACAGCTCTCATGAGCCACAGCACGAGCCAGTAATCTGCTGTAGAGAAAAGCCAGGGCTGAAATAAACTCCATCACTCACCTCTACCCATTTCCTGGCACAGAACCCTCTGCACTGATTGCAATTGTATGTAAGGATGTTGATTCTGCACTCATTTATGGATTTGCAGTTGCTGGAAATTGAAGCTGCACATGAGGCCCTTGGGGGCACCTCAGACACAGTGTGATCCCTTTACAGAATGAATCAACTGAAGCCTATAGTTGCCTGCTTGCTTTAACAAATAGCTCTGAACAATAAAGGGATATTTGCCTTTGCATCCGCTGAATATTTTAATTTGAGATTCTTTTGTTCTCTGCTCCTGCCGAACAATGAAACGGTACATAAATTGCTTATCATTCAAATTTGAGGACTTTTTCAAGGGCAGAATAATTATCGGTTTATGGGCTGTCGTCAGATGCATGATTTGAATAGTAATGCTTACCAAATAGTACCATTTATTGAAGACATTGTTTTCATCTGAATACTGAATAGTTGTTTGGCATTAGCACAAATGTTTAATGGTTGTATTAAAAGTGAGGTGTGTAAATTTTCCACCACTAGAGTGTAAAAAATCACAAAAATACTGACTTTTTTAAAGAAGCTTTCCTCTGCACTTCCTCTGTCTGCCATTGGTTGTAAAATCAGAAATTCCCAGCTTAAGCTGATGCCATTAGTTGAGCTGATGTTGCTATGCTGGACAGGTTGGTATAATAAAATAAACAGAGCAATGTTTTGATAGCGCCACAGAGACAGATATATTAGTATATTTTTTAAAAATTTTTGAAGATAATATAATTTGAATAAAAGGCTGCTTAAGTGTACTTAAAGAGAGTGCACTTTCATGACTATGTTTCGTAACACACTTAGGCTTTAAAAGCTTTATTCAAAAAAGTATGCAATACTGACAATATATTACGTTATATATTTTATATGTACTAAATTGCAACTCCATCATTACAAATACTGTATATTTAAATGCATTGTCAAGTATGGTGACCCATACTTGAAATTGGTGCTCTGCATTTAACCCATCCAAGTGCACACACACACACAGCAGTGAGTAGTGAACAAATGCATACACACTTGCTCCAGCATCCAGGGAGTAATTAGGGGTTTGGTGCCTTGCTCAAGGGCACCTCAGTCATGTATTGAAGGTGGTGAGAGCACTGTTCATTCACAATCCCCACCTTCAATTCCTGCTGGTGCGAGAATCAAACCAGCAACCTTCAGGTGACAAGCCCGACTCTCTAACCATTAGGCCACGACTGCCCCTACATGGCATACAAATTTCAATAGAAATGATATTAAAGTACATTTTAGTTGACAGTACAATATTTCAAAGACAACAGAAGTGATTACACTAAAAAAAAAAATGGTTTTGTGCCACTGTTCATTTTACTCAGATATTGTTTATTAAAACAACACATATTTCATTTTCTGCCAAAACACTATTGTATTGGGGCAGTTGTGGCCTAATGGATAGAGCGTTGGACTTATAACCCGAAGGTCGTGGGTTTGAATCTCTGGTCTGGCAGGGATTGTAAGTGAGGGAGTGAATAACCAGTACTCTCAATACCATGACTGAGGTGAGACCCTTGAGCAAAGCACCAAACCCCCAACTGCTCCCTGGGTGCCACAGCATTAGCTGACCACTGCTCCAGGTGTGTGTTTGCTACTGTGTGCATGCACTTGGATGGGTTAAATGCAGAGCACAAATTCCGAGTATGGGTCACCATACTTGGCCACACACCCCTTTCCCTATTGTATTTAATTAACTTAAACTGTTTAATTTTCCACTTTACTTAATTGTCAATCGTTCAACTAACGTAAAGGGTTTAATTTCGCCATTCAAAAAAAACGGATATGACGATTTCAAACACATTTGATGAAGACGGCGCGAAGGAGGTGCATCATGGCGTCTAGAAGTACCAGTCAGGTAAGAAAATCTAAAGTTTTCTTTTTGTTAAGTCAAAGTCTTTCATTTCTGTTAGTGTGCTTTTAGTGTTTTGTTTTGCAGTCGAGTAGTTATTGTGTAACTGTTTACCGCGCCGTTATGATTTCATGCGGTTGGGAGATGTGAAAGCGCATGTCTTTCTGTAGTGTTTGGACTGTAACGTTAGTGTAGTAACGTTATGAGTGCTTGTGGAACAGACGATTGGGCGAATTTCCATCTTATTAATGATATATGAGCAGTTAAATAAAACCTCCCTGTGCTCTATATATTCTAATGTTACTCAATTAGCTAAAGCATGGAAGCAAGTACAAAATATAGCTTCAAGCAGCAATGGCGGGGCCAAGCACATCAGCGGCAAAATGAGGCGCTAAGCATAGCATGGAGCATCAGACCAACTTCAGCAATGAGTAATTGAAGCCATTTTAAGATTATTGTAGTCCAAATGGCTGAGAAATCATTTAAAACTACTAGTAATGAGATTGAATGCCTTATTACTTTTGACCACCAGGTGGCATTGTTATCAAATTGAAGTAATGTGTTCTGTGTGAGGTGACAATGGTACACACAAAGTTTGGTGTCAATATCCCAAAGCATTGCAGAGATACAGCCTAAAGTGTCATTTTGGCATCATGCCTCAAATTCGTTGCTGTGGTGTGCGAAAACCGTTTTGTCTATCAACACAAAATCCATAACTTTTTGTCAGCATGGTCTGAAGATGATATGATTCGATTTTTTTGAAAATTGGACAAACGGTTGAGGAGGAGTTCGAAAAAGTAGGTTTTCAACAAATCAAAATGGTGGACAGGAAGTTCGGCTTTCTATGACATAATTGGTATGTTGTCGGTATGACTCAAGGAATAATTTGAGACAATTTTCATTACAATAGGCTAATGCAATCAACACTTATTAGCATTTTTGGACATTTAATTATTAATAATTAATGATTGGTTTATTACTCTTGACCAAAAGGTGGCGCTGTCACCAAACTGACGTGGCGTGGTCAGTGTGAGGTGACAATGTCACATACAAAATTTGGTGTGAATATATCAAAGTTTCACTGAGATACAGCCTCAGATGCAGTTTGGCATCTTTCCAGCAAATTCGTTGATGCGCTAAACGAAAACCGTTTCGTATATCGACACGAAATCCATAACTTTTTGCCAGCATGGTCTGAAGATGATCCGAGTCAAATTTGGTGAAAATCGGACTAACGGTCTAGGAGGAGTTCGAAAAAGTAGGTTTTCAACATGAATCAAAATGGCGGACAGGAAGTTCAGCCAATTATGGCAAAATTGATATCGATGTTCTCGGCATGAACCAAGGAATCTATCAACACCAGTTTGATTACAATAGGCTAATGTAACCAAAAGTTATTAGCATTTTTAGAAATTTCATTTATAACATTATAACTCCCCAAACTTTTTGAGTACCATCAGGGCATGGTGCCGAAGAAGCATACTGAATTTTGTAATGATACATAAATTTGTTCGTAAAATATAGCATTTTACTACAAAATTCAACATGGCCGACGCCCAAAATGGCTGATATGGGAAAATCAGATATGGTTGGACTCGGCATGATGAGAATTTTCCTTTTGTGGCTTACGGTTCAAAAGCTATTAGCATAAACATGAGTGCAACTTTGGACAAGTGGTGGCGCTAGAGAGTTTGAGTTAGAGACTCCAAATTTGCTATGGTTAATGTTGAGACTGTTCCCTATTAGTGTGCCAAATTTCACAACTTTCCCACAAGCGGTTCTATGGGCTGCCATAGACTTCGAGGTGGAAGAAGAAGAAGAAGAAAAAGAAGAATAAGAACACTAACGATTACAATAGGTGCCTAAGCACCTACAGTGCTTGGCCCCTAATAATGCCACATTCGACTGCTGCGTAACGTTACATTTTAACATTTTATCTGCTATTCCTCTTTTATAACAGTATGCGTTTGATCACTGTTTTCTAACTTCATCGCTGCCTAACTTTGGCGAAATGAAGGAATGTCCCAACTTTACTGATGGAGAAAACAGTTTTGCCTAAGGTAAGTGAAGTGCTGTATGGCCTTTTCATCATTTATAAACAGAAGTAAGAAGGTTTCCACGGGTGCTTAAAATGTCTTCAATTTAGTTGTATCAAATTAAAGGCCATAAAATGTCTTAAATGGTACAAGAAAGTATTATTATGATTTCAAGAGGTCCTAAATTTGGGGACAGAAAGACAAGAATTGCCATAAAGCTTAATGTGAGGATTAAACTTCAAAAGGCTATGATTTCATTGAATAAACATGAGAGTTTCAAAGTCCTGTGCTGCACAGCTTTGTGTACTGCCGTTACCGGGGAAACCGTTATATTATGCAGTTTAGAAGCGCCAGCTGCTGGCAGAGAAAGAATTATTTTGCATTTTCAGTTTTTGTTAGAGCAAAGTGAAAACCAGCAGTTTGCCAAATGCAATCAGTTTTATTTTTTGGATTCAACTTAGACTAATCTACATTTTTATGTAACTGAATTTTAAAAAATTATGACCAGTCTTAAGGGAAAAAATAGCTAACTTTTAAGACTAGTCTTAACCTTTTATGCAACCGGCCCCAGGTCTTAAAAAGGTCTTTATAAGTTTTAAATTTGATTTTAAAAATTGCTGCAGATACCCTGTAATAATATTTTGTCGACTTTTGTTACAATCCAAGGCTTAGCGTATTTGAAGTTTTGGTTATGAACATGGCAGCGTGGTCATACAATGACTTCAAACCGTACAGTACTCTGAGTTGTTCACATTATACATATGCTCAAGATATGTAATCACATCCACCCTTTTGTGGAATGATAAACATGACACCATTCATCACTTTTTTTGGATCACTGAATTTGTCTTTGCTGTTAAACTGTATGGGTGTTCTTGTAACAAATTGCACTTCATGTGTTTACAGATTTGTACAGAATTTGAGACAGACAGAATTACAATAGGCCCATTAGTGTCAACAGTCTATGCCAAAATGGATCCACACTGCAAAACTGATGAAGATGTTTGTAAATCGAAGAAGAGTCCTTGGACAAAGAATTAAACCCTCTTGGTGCCCACTACACAGGTAAGAACAACTGCACTCAACAAAACCTTGTATTAAAACATTATTCTTTCACCGGCCACTGAGTTTTAGGGTTATGGTCATGGGTATTAACAAAAAGGACAGATATAATGAGATTAGGTTTATTAATACAATAAATACAAAATATGTGACAGATATTACAGATGCATTAACTTCCCGAAAACAATATATTTTGATGGAAGGCAGGCATGTCCAAACCTGCTCTTGGAGAGCTAGTGTTCTGTGGAGTTTAGCTCCAACACACCTGCCTGGAACATCTAGTAAGACGATTTGATTAGCTGGTTCAGGTGTTTTTAAAGGAATAGTTCACCCAAAAGTTCTGTTATTAATTACTCACCCTCATGTCATTCCAAACCCGTAAGACCGTCGTTCATCTTTGGAACACAAATTAAAATATTTTTGATGGAATCCGAGAGCTTTCTGACCCTCCATAGAGAGCAACGCAGCTACCACGTTCAAGGCCCAGAAAAATAGTAAGGACGACAGTTAAATAGTCCATGTGACATCAGTGGTTCAACCGTAATTTTACGAAGCTACGAGAATACCTTTTGTGTGCAAAGAAAATGAAAATAATGATTATTCAACAATTCTTCTCCAAACATGCACTCATTATTGCGGGGGTGGGTGGGGGGGGGGGGTTCATCACTGGTTCAAAATTATGGTTGAACCACTGATGTCACATGGACAGGTTTACTGATGTCCTTACATCATTTCTGGGTCTGGGAATGTTTCAGTTACGTTACTGTCTATGCAGGGTTAGAGAGCTCTCGGATTTCATCACAAATATTTTAATTTGTGTTCAGAAGATGAATGAAGGTCTTACGGGTTTGGAACGACATGAGGGTGAGTAATTAATGACAGAATTTTCATTTTTGGGTGAACTATCCCTTTAATTGGGAATATTGCTGAACTCTGCAGGACAGTGGCTTTCTGTGCTGATCTGGCCCAGTACTGTTATAGTTTAATTTTCCACTGAAATGTTTGTTAGAATTACATCTTGACTGCTTGCCTGTATTTCCTGTAAGGAAATGATTAGACAGAATAAAAACTGATGAATGACTGACATTTTTTTTAAATGTGTAATTTTTAGAAAAAATGTAAAGGTTAAATCTCATAAATTTCGTTGTTGTTTGCATCTTTAGGCTAATGACATTGACTTTTTTTTTTTTTCAGGGATAATAAATCCTATGGTAACGTTAATACACAAGAATTTGAGTACTCCATCCTTTTAAATATCCTCTCTAGGATACAGACGTTGCCAGCACTCAGGAGGTGATCCAGAAGATTTGAAGGTGCAGACATTGAAGACAGCCCAGCAGATGTTGGAGTGTTGGAAGATAAAGTTCTTCAGGACCCTAGCAGTATACCCTATGCAAAACCATGTTTCTGGGACTGATATATGGACTGAACTTGAGCAACCCTCCTGACCTCAGGTACACATTTGAAGTACTGCAGAAGTTATTTCTGGAGCCAGTTTCTGTTCCTGGAATAAGGTTTGATTGGTTGCCTTTAAATGCCAATTAGAAAATGACAGTAGTTTGATATTTCTGCTATTTTGTGTAATTGTGTAATGAGGTTTCAACTGTATTTAACTGTATGTTTTGCTCTTGTTTAACAAATACACTTGATCATTTGTGACACATCTTGTCTTTTATGACTCTTTACAAGACAGTCACACATACACAAAAATGCTTTGTTGAAGGGAGTAACTGTAAATAGAAATCATTTAAAGTAACTTGAACTAATTGGATGGAACCACTGTCCATAATTTAAATGAGTTGTCTGAAACAAACCTCGTTATGTTGATAAAGTGAAACACATTTGGCCAGTTTTTAATAAACCAAAACATTTTCACTAAATTTAACCGGTTTAAATTACAGGGAAGTGAATAAATTGAGTTGGTTGGACAGTACAATTTTACATAGATTCTCCCTCATTCAATTGTGTTCACACAACACAAAGAGTTTGCATAGATTCAAAAAATTCCATTCATGTTAATAAAAACAATTTGGTTGCGTGGAACCACTGTCCATAACTGAATTAAGTTAGTTTAAAGAATCATTTTTTGAGTGTAGAAATTCCATATAATTCCATAAGTACTTTATATACTATCTTTATTTAACCCTCTAACTCTAGCACTCTCTATTCTAATTCTATTTTATCTATCTTCTTTTTATTTAAAAAAACACACCCTTGACCCTCTATCAATTGCATATTTATTCTCTAACTGCTAGTTTTTCTTTAAAAACTAACACTCGCTTTCTTTTTTCTACTCTATCTACTTGTTTCTTTAAAAAAAAAAAAACAGTGCTATGTGTACTGTGTTAGGCTAACCAAGACTTGTCATAGCACTTGCATGTTGTTGCTCTTTTGTTGGTTTTGATTGCTTCTATCGTCCTCATTTGTAAGTGGCTTTGGATAAAAGCGTCTGCTAAATGACTAAATGTAAATGCACTTTAGTCCTTCTTAAATAGGTCAAAAAAGCACTCTAAGTGTTTTTAATATACATAAAAAAATACATTTAAATTTTCATTTAATTGCAAATAACAAGTAATGTCTGAAAACATTGTTCGATTTGTACTTACAGGGATAGTTCACCAAAAAATGAAAATTCTATGGGTTTCTGTCTTCTGTTTAACACGAAAGAAGATATTTTGAACATTACAGTTGCTGGTACCCACTGACTTCCATAGTACTTTTTTCCATACAGTGGAAGTCAACAGCTACCGTTAACTGTATGATCAGCAACAATCTTTAAAATATCTTCTCTGTGCTCAAAAGAGTAAAGAAAGTCATGAACACACTTTCGATTTTATTAACCTAATTCTCCCTAAAAATCACCCACACAATCAAAAAAATCTAAGCCTTCTTTAAATGTCTCCTATACAAACATACACCTGAATCAGCTTCAAGAGCTTGATGAAATGAAACATCTCACGAGATTACAGCATCCCAAGGGTGCTTCCTCTCGAGAAACACTTAACTTCCTGCCATTTTATCATGCTCCTGTCTCACAGCAAGCCTCCTCACAGCAGCCCAACCTGACCTGACATCTTAAGCGTCTAAGAAAATGAAGTGTCATGCATATTTGTGCTTTATTATGCAGGGAGATACGGCATGCCCCTCACATCACACCTTCATCTTCAGCTTCAGCAGTCTAACGATGTCAGCCACCACATAGATCTACAACTGACAGCTTTATGAGAGGGTGTTGAATTGATGCGGTGGCTACGTAGCGCCATTCTTCAGTGATATTTGCACATGCTTTGTCCTTTCAACAAGTTTCAGCAAAACTCACTGAGTCACTGATGTGATTCTGTATTTTATCTTATTTTTAGTTGGGCAAACTTGGCAGAAAGTATATGTGTCTGTCCTTAAAGGAAAAGTTCACCCAAAAATGAAAATTTGCTGAAAATCTACTCACTCTCAGGCCATCCAAGATGTAGAACAGATTTGGATAAATTTAGCATTTCATCACTTGCTCACCAATGGGTCCTCTGCAGTGAATGGGTGCCGTCAGAATGAGAGTCCAAACAGCTGATAAAAACATCACAATAATCCACAAGTAATCCACACGACTCTAGTCCATCAATTAAAGTCTTGTGAGATGGTAATGGTGCCTGATCTGTATATTTCTTTCGTGATTCAGTCAAGCTTTTCACTGGAGAAAGTAATATTATTGATTATTATTGAGGACTCATTTTAACAACGATTTGAAGTTAAAATCATTATGATGGATTTGTTTCTTGCAGATTTTCACATCACTAGTCATTAGACTGGAGTGGTGTGGATTATTGTGATGTTTTTATCAGCTGTTTGGACTCTCATTCTGACGGCACCCATTCACTGCAGAGGATCCATTGATGAACAAGAGCTATAATGCTAATTTTCTCTAAATCTGTTCTGATGAAGAAACAAACTCATCTACATCTCAAATGGCCTGAAGGTGAGTACATTTTCAGTAAATTGTCATTTTTGGGTGAACTGTTCCTTTAAATTTGATATTTAAAAAAAAAGGAAGAAAGCTAAATCCTTCTTTTAATTTATTATGACTTAATTTATTTTAAAGATCATTATACAAAGAAATACCCACAATAAAATGAATATCAAACTGAAAACAATCCAAATAAAAATCACTCCAGATTCTTTCTACATTTTATTCTGCTCTGAGAAAGCATGCTTGACGTATTCCATCTTCAGAACTCAAAGATGTTTTGAGAGATGATAATCAAATACTGTTCAAACACTGACATGCAAGAAGACAGAAACAATGAAAAGACCTTGACACCTTTTTGGCTGAGATGTTTCACGTTGTGTTTGTCCTTGTGTAGATTAATGCCAGTTTTTGTGAAATAAAATATTTCTGCACTAGACTGGCAATGAAAAAAAACTCAGACTATTGATTTAACAATAGGCCTACAGGGAAGTAAACATTTAATTAATATTTTGTGTGTATGTGTGTTTGACTAATGTGTTTTGCATCGGATTTGGATGTAATTAACAACTAAAGGCTATCTGGGTTGACAACTCGATTAGACTATAATAAAAAAAAGTACTTCCTTATGGCCAAATATTGTTGTCTGTGATATGCTGACATAACAGAGTGAATTTTCCAATTGCATGCTAGATCTTTTTCAGTTTTCTGAATCTTTTGTCTGTTTAAATCATGTCTGGCACACAAAATGATAGCAAACAGACTGGATGAATGAACACATTTTGAACTGTTCTCCGTCTTTATCTGCCGATTGACTTTCGGGGCTTAACGCACTCCTGCCTCAGCAAGAAACATAATTATTTTTCCATTAAATTTGTGCAAGATAAGAGTGGAGTGATTTATGTCTGACAGCACAGCAGGGAATAACTAAAGAATGGATCATGAAAAATCTCTGTACTACAAAAACTGAAAATTATGTATCTACCTGCAAAAATGAGAATGAAAAGAATATAGCACAAACAAGAACAAGCACAAGTTCCTATTTGAACTTGAGGAAAACTTAATGTATCCCTAAAAAAAAAAAAACCACTGGCATCAGTTTACTAAAACTAATTACAAACATGGCTTGGAAAAGTTGACTGATTTCAAAGAAAAGCTCTTGCAGCATTTGTTTGCAGATCCCACTTGGTTTGGTATTGAAACAGTGCCTAATAAGACTGTCCATCATAGCCAAAGTCTAGAAATGTACTGTTTGAGTTCATGTTGGGTTTTATGTGGTTTTGAAAAAACTTTGATACTATTTCCGAGAAATGTTTTTGAATTTATTGACTCTAAATATGTCATGTAGCGTAACCAAGTAAAAAGTAACAACATATTTTCCTTACAACTTAAACTTAATGTTGCACAACATAACTTTGGACGACAAAAAAAAAGAAAAAAAGTACAAATAAAAAGTAGCGGAGCAGTTATTTTTATATTTAAAAATAAATAATACATTATTATTCCAAACTGCTTAATAAAGTTTTCTTTCCGAAAATAACTTTTTTATGCATTATAATTCAATAATATTAGGACAGTTGTATCACCTTGACATTGTTGACTTAACGCCCCCAAAAAATTTAAATTAAAAACATGCTCATCATAGAAGAGCATGTCCTTGAATGTATGAATTACATTATTAATGTATTTTTCCATGGTGGAAAAGTGTCATGTCATTGATCCTGTTGTTTTTCTAATGCACTGAAACAAGTCCCCAATCTGAAAACTGGACTGTATATCCTTAATCAATACCTAACCCAAATATATTTGCTGTAATACATATACAAGCACAGATTGCATTGAGAAAATGAAAAATCTGTTAATTATACTATGAAAAGGCTGGTCAATGCCTGCTTGCACAACTCGTGTTGATTAGATGGCACACATGCCTTCCTGGCTTAACCCTGATTCATATCCGCAGAATTATTTTTTGCTTTGTGACAGCGCTGAATGGAATCAGAGTGTGTCTTTTACTTCAAAAGATGTAATGACAGCTCAGTGAACTGATCATCCGAATGCCTGAATCTCCTTTGCATATTTGAATACTGAAATGAAGCATCAGAAGCACATGTAATAACAGCTCAAATGGAGGCGGGCCGAACGTTATTGAGGCAGATGCTGGCAGTTTTCCTTCCAGCATGAATATTACAGCTCTCTGGATTTGTCATTCTGCTGTCTTTCACAGACAGGGTGCGGGGAATGCCATCCATCACAAGGATCGTTTCATGGCCCAGACCTTTATTAGAGTAGATTCGCATTTAAGGTGGAGCTTTTATGCACTGACATTAAGCTCACATGATGGATGATAGGGCAAACAAAGCCTGAACTTCAGTCTTCCATCATACGGCTGCAGGTAACGATTGCAAATGTCTGCATATTCACATTTAATGATACAAATGTAGATGTTTACCACACAGCTGCTTTAATATTCCAAACAATATCCTTAGATTGTTTGTCACTGTGTAATACATTACAGATCAGCAGGGAGCTTCCCTGAGATCCTTGATTAAATATTCCTTCTGTGAACTATATCTCAAGGCAACTTTATCATGCACTTAATACTCAGATAATGGAAGAGTGAAGATATTTTTCCTTAAGTTTTTCACTGCTGAGTGGGAAAGAACTTAGTCATTTTCAGGGGAAATCAACCAGAAGGAACTTTGAGAATGCAGAATAGTTTAAAATAGTGTTTAAAATGAGAAAATCTGTCATTATTTATTAGCCCTCGTCATTTCAAGCCTTTCTTTCTTCTATAAGACACAAAAGTAGATGTTTATCTGAATGTTCAGGCTGAACTTTTCCTTACAGTTAAGGTGAACAAGAAACTATCAACCTTCAAAAATACCAAAAACTACAAAAGGTAGTTTGTTTCTACAAACAGAAAGTTTGTTATTCACCTAAACAAGGTCCCAGACCCAGCCTCGACCTCCTGCTTCTACATTATCATCCTTCAATCTGAGAGGCATTGCTTTGACGTGAAAGTAGCTGCAGGGCTCTTGCTATCTGAATCAGACGCACAGAGGGCATCAGGCAGACTTCTATGATAGTCTTTGTTTGGTTTTTACACTGAGAACCACTTATCTCAGAGGTAATTATGATGGGTTTGAGGGTATACAGAAAGTCGCAATACATGAAATAATGAGAATCAGTGGCACGGTAAATTGCTCTCTGTGGGCAAATGCACCACTCCACATTACGTTTAGTCTTCCACTACTCTCACTGAAGCTTGATGAGTCCAATTTGGAGTCCAAATGGGCACCACATGCTGGGCCAGACACAATAAATATTTTAAAAATAAAATCAATTGGCAGTGCAGAGACATTTCTGACAATATTACCTAGAAAGTATTTTCTAAAAAGTCGCTATATGTGCCTTACTCAAAACTTCCAGAGTTTTCATATTCACTTAGTTATATATTAGATTAGATTAGATTGGATTAGATTAGACCATGAATATTTATCTGTTTCTACAAAAAAATAAAAAATTTAATGACGTAAAATTTAAAGTATATATACACTACCAAATCTTTGAAAAAAAAATTCAAACTTTTGGTAAGTATATATTTTAAATGTTATTTTAAATTTTAAATTTATGCTCACCAAGTTTGCATATATTTTGATCAGAAACAGTTAAAAAAAGAAGTAATATTGTGAAATATTAGTACAATTTCATTTTTTATTTTAATATTTTTAATATCATATTGTGTAATTTAATTGTTATTTTATTTCCATTATTAATAGACGATAACGTTATAAGCATAGGCTGCAGTTTTGTCCTCTACCACTTTAAATGCTCAAGCTCTTTAAAGTCAGATGGATTCTGATTGGCTGTCATGTTTGTTTGTTTTTTGTTTGTTTGTTTGTTTGTCATGTTCATCAGCTGGAAAAAAAAAGGGATTCTGATTCTGATTCTGAAAGTGATTCCAACTATATTGTTCCTCAGTGCCATTATATAGTTTTTTTTTTTGATGCCAAGGTGTACCAAAGCTAAAAGTACAGAAAATATCAACATTACATACAAAGAGGTGACATTACATGCAAAGCACCATTTCTAGACGTATGTAACAATAAGTAAATAATCCAAAATGAAAGCGTTAACAAAATAAGTTAAAAAGATGAAATAAATTAACTGTTTTAAGAGCTTTAAGATTCTTGGAAGATGAAATAGTTTGGATATACTCTTTTTTAAAAACAATAAATAAAGGATTCTGATGAGTGAATTAACTGCGGTGGATATGAAATTTTGCAAGAAGTAATAATAGGTTAATAATAAAATATTCATTAATTTTATCTTTTTGTATATTAAAGAAGCCAAACAGTACATCCTTGAAAAGCAAAGAGAAACCCTGGAGCACATTGCGATTGATAACATTAGAGAATTCAATCCAAAATAGCTGTGTGTGAGGACAATCCCAGAAGATATGCATGTCAGTTTCATTAGGGTCACCACAAAAAGAACAGCTTGTATCTATATCTGATTTGAACCTTTTCAAAAACACTTTAACTGGGTAAAACCTGTATAACAGTTTGAATGAGATTTTATTTTGTATTTCGAAGACAGAGTCCATACTTTTTTCCAATCAATATGATCAACAACATTCTTCCAATAAGACACCACATATGGAGTTGTTACAAGCTCCTTT
>JAFVLL020014974.1:67612-106258 GCA_021397915.2 Tor tambroides | reverse complement strand
CAGAGTATTTTAGCGTGCAGCTGAACATGCCTGTGCTGTACCAGGTGCAGTCCATCCACAGTCCCTGCATCTGCGAGATGGCGGTGATGATGTTGGAACCAACATCCGCGCTCACCTTCCAGTTAGGCAGTAACGTGGCCACCGTGGCACCTAGGATGCCTAGCAATGCCAGCACGAAGGCGAAGATCTGCGTGCCCGTGGACGCCATCCTGCCGCGATCCTGAACTCGGCCAACATTCACACGAGCTTGCCTAGTCCCCTCTCCTTCGGCTGCAACTGCAACGGCAGAGACTCTTCAGCACCGCCGCCTGCCTGAGGAAATAAGTGAGAGAATTAAACGAGTGTCCTCCTCCTCTCCCAGCGCGCTGGGAACAAAGAGAAGTGTGCACACAGGATGATGAGGAAGCAGGTTCCTAACTGTGATTTTACTGCTGCCGTGCCTTTCCTGTTCATGCCTCATACCCACATCTCTACTGGAGGAGTGAGTTATAAGTGATAGAGTGATAGAACATGCACGCATTGTTGCCATGTCTGATAACTGGAGTCTGATTCTGTTTTCCGTACAGTCAGGTAAATGAAATAAAGTATCGTTTCAGACACGCAAGCACACAACTTGTCAGCACATTTTCTTTTTCCTTTGTTTTTACCAAGGCAATAACAGAAATCTTTTAGGTTATGACTCATAGTGGAGGCTGAACGGTTTATTTATAATACGGAGCGAAATGCAGAAATCCTGTCCTTACCTTGGCTGGTGCAGCGCGAGCTATGACGCGTCAGGTTTCCGAGCACACACATACACACACGTACACACACTGCTAAATACATAAAGGGAGTATAAACGTCCGTAGTTGTATCGTTAGCGATCCGTTCTTGTCATCGGTGTCTTCAGCAGCAGCGGTGTAGAGGACAACAGTGATGGAGCGGCGATGCTGTTTTCAAAGCTGCACGAATCTACGTCTACGTCACGCAGCAGCGATCTCTCAACTTTACGCGCATGAAAGTCTGTTTGCTCCATATGCTCTCACAGCGATTTAAGACCCGTCTATGATCTAATGTCCTAAGCTTTTTGATTCGATTTTTTGAATGCTTTCACTTATCCCGATTTTTTTTTTCTCAGAGAAATAATTGTTTAACTGATTAATTTTGAAAGAGGGTTTGGATTTTTATATTTTAATGCTGTTTATTAGCTGATTTAAACTGCATAGATTAAATGTTTTGGATTTTAAGTATATAAATTTAACGGAAAAAAGCATATTCTTATTGAACATCTGTATGTTTTCCTGTAAAATTATTTGAAATATGAAATTATTAAATTTATTAGAGAAGCAATAAGTCTGTCATTTTGTTCTACTGGCAGATTTTTAGACTTTTGTTTCATGCATAACCCTCACTGTGTGTGTGTGTGTGCGCGCGCGCGTGTGTATTTTTTAGAGCACATGCTATGTGGGAAGTGGTCTCATTGGGTGGTGGACTAAGGCACATGGCCCTTTCGCCTGCTATTAAAGGAGACTCACTAAAGTGGCAATGCACCACTATCACCCTAATCATAATATGACTAGCCACTGAACAGGAACATTCACTCTGCAGGAGGATGAACTCACAGCTGCTGCCCCTATAAACCCCTACACCTCCCACCCCTGCCGTCCTCCATTCGTCCTCTCCTCGCTGCAGGGTGGGAGTATGGCATTGGTTTAGAAATGACAAAGAGGGCAAAGAAGGACAAAACTGAATCTATCTATCTGTAATAATTACTAAAATTGGAGCTATAGGTCAAAAAACGTACTTTTACACAGGTGAAGCTGAAGGTGTAGCATACTCTCATATTTAGTAGTGATGATCTTCATTTGAATGCATTTGGGCTCTATTTGGGTTTAAAAATGTTGTTGCTGCTTTGTGTGTCCTCACCTTGTGCAGTTAAGTGCTGCTGCTAGGATCCTGCTGGAAAATAAACAACTAAAATGTGTAAACAATGTGTAAGGGGTGGCGCTAACACGTACCCAGGGAAAGTGTATGTGTCGGATCTGATGTGTGAAGGCACAGAAAGCAATTACATGCATGGTGCCTTGATTTTACCACCTCTAGCTATCATGTGCAAGAGCTTGAGATGGACATCGAAATTGTCATTTCTTGAGGGACGGGGTGGGGTGTGTTTTTTTTTTTTTCCTATTTGCCTGTGTGCTTTTTTATTGTTTAGGATGAGATCCATTTGTTATTCACAGTTGCTGATGGAGACATTTCACTACCCTGCTGTATCTGTTTGCCTGTAATGCAGATGTCAAAATGGACTTGCTGCAACAGCTACAGAAATGGCTGTTTAAATTCATGATAATAAATGGAAATTACTCTCTGCTGTGCAAGAGGGGAGTGCATGGGTTTCCACACTACCTTGATTTATTGCCTCTGCTTTTTTTGTGACTTTACTATTCAATAAACTAGGAATGCTTTTCACTGATCTAGCATTCGTAAAGTGCTTAAACATAGGGCCACTGTTCATTTAGCCCTCTTAACTTGCTTAGCTCTCCTTGTGTCTTCGGCCAGACACCTTAGAAGCCTGCAGTCTCATATAGGCTGGAGAGAGTCTAATTCATATCTGAATAAATTCATATCTGAAAAGCACATCAGTATAGTTCCTTTGGTCCCCATCAATGCCTTGGGCTGTTCATAAAGGGTAGGATGAACCATTCCTACAGTAAAAACAAGCCTCACTAGCAAAAGCCCTGTCAGCTTGTGCTGGTTACATTCTCTCTTTTGGCTTCCTCATCTGAGCTGATGTAAGAGTGGTTGTCTTTTGAAAGTGCTGTCATGATTAATGTATCCCTACTCATCGCGGACTATTTTCTCCTTTCCCTCACTGTATGCATTTCAAGCTGCATACTCCATTGTTTCACTGGCAGTTATGTAAAGGAAATAATGGTTACTCAGATAGCCCTGAGGGACTGCCACCTCAATTTGATCATTCCCCATTAGAAATGACAAATTAAAATTCACACCCTTTGTATTAAGAGAGCACTTGCGCTCAGGTGCAGATGAGAGAGGGGACCTACAGTAGGGGGCAAATGCAGTGTAGTGGTGCTATAGAGTTTTACTTGTAATGTGTGGAGGTTATTAATGACACTTTTTGCTGAAATTGACCCATATGTGTGTGTATAGGCCATTTGTGTATTGCATTAATACCAGGATTAAAATAACTTGAGGAAAGGGGGAGGGGGGGTATGTTACAGGAAAGCTAGTGTATGTATATACATATATAACTCTATGTGGTTGCTTGTAAATCCTGAGCTGTAAATATTTCATATAGCTCAGTGTTTCTTTGTGACTTCTTAGTGACTTGAATCTACCTGGTCAAAATTTCAGACGCCTTTGCGGAGGGAAGGGATGAAGTGTCTCATTCTAAAACCAGCATTCCGAGCTGGGTAAATGACAGGTGGCCAAATTGATTTCTTGAATGTTGGTTCTCCTTCTGCATAGCTGAGGCAGATGAGTCAATGCTTTATGAAAGCTCTCGTCACATCTTTCCTTCTCTGTCATCTCCAGTGTATTGCTGTTTTGTAGCCCTAAACACCAGAAGGGCTCTTCAAAGCCTTGTATCCTGCTCGTAATTTATATAAAATGAGCCCAGGAGTGGAAGAATCTAGCCAAAGTCTAGGAAGCCAAGAGTCTTGCATGACTGCAGCTCAACCAGATGGCTTTACAGTATGTTAAATCACAGCAGGGCATGCAGCTGAAATGCAGCACGACTCAATGTGCATTTTCTCTTTATCACCTACAACTAATTGCATTTTCGTCCGTATCTCCATTATCTTCATCACACGTCTCCATTCTGGGGGCATTCCAGCACATTTCTATAATTTAAGGCAAAGTATTACTACTATATCCTCTAGATGTTTAGCGTTGAGCTTTCACTTAATCAATTAAGTTCAGAATCCACACTCTGAATTAATACAGATAAACAATTTTTTCTGCTACAGGTTGGTAACTGTTTCTGGAGCTATCAAAATTACACCTCCTGCTACAATTACACGAGAGAAAAAGCAGACGTCTGTGTCAATTTTTCATAATGAAAAGAAGCACTGTCCTTTAGTGCTGATCAGCGAACCAGGGGAGACAGAAGCTGAAGCATCCCCTATATCATCACTAGACTGTTGCTTCCTAAATGTTCTTATAGGCACAGTGTATCAAGAGACTTACTATTCACATTTGAAGAGGCTTGTTTTGATGGTCCTTCAAACAGGTGTTACTGTAGCAACCGGAACTGGCTTGTCATCGAGCAGCGTCACCCACCGCCTCCTCTCCCAACCCTCTGCTTTTCTTCACTCGTATCTCTCTCCTGTGCTAGATTCCATTCCGTTTCTCCCCCTCACTCGAGTGTGAGTTGCTTGTGAAAATGGTCTCCAGGTCTGACTGTAACACTGTTGTCTGTGTGTGTGTTTTCATCTCGTGGTGTGCGTAGGTGTATGTGGGGGTGGTGCACTTCACTCCGCTGGCTCAGCCCCAGATCCAGCAGCCCTTCAAGCTGGTCGAGAGGATTGTCAAGAACGCCTTCCAGTTCCGGAGGAAGCACTGCCGCAGAGGGCTCGAGTAAGCATTTCCCTGGCATTCTGTAAACTACTTTTCAAAACTCCTCTCTATTTACCTCTATTCTATTCATGGATTTTATTTAGGGTTGATACAGAGATACTGTATTGCGTGTACTGTTTAGTGTTGAGTGTTCATCCAGCAGAACATTAAATACATACACTGAAAAAATTTCAAGGGTGTCCAGTCCCGCTCCTGAAAGGCTGCTGTGCTTCAAAGATCAGCTCCAAACCTAATTAAACACACCTGAATCTGAAGCTAATCAAGGTGTTCAGGATTACTAGAAACTTCCAGGCAGGTGTGTTTAGGCAGGTTGGAGCTCAATGCTGCAGGAAGTATGCCCTTCAGGAGCTGGAAGTTGGGAAAGAGCTCAACAATTAGTGTCACTGAAGTGATGAATGTGAACATCTGTAATTTCAGCAGCGACATAAAACTATGCGTCGCTGCTTTTCTAGTTTGACAAGCGCTAAGCGAACATCCGCACAGACCATATAACGTCACTTCCATGCCACTTCTCAAGTTTTCTACGTTAACTCATTGTGTCAGCGTGTGATGACTGTTTTTTTTTTTTCTTCTTTGCTGCAGGATGCTGTTCCCAGAGTCTCAGCGTCAAGAACTGATGGAAGAGTTGCTGCACAGTGCTAATGTGGATCCCACACTGCGGCCCACAGAGATCTCTATTTCTGAATTCAGGGCTTTAGCAGACGCCTACAGTAAGCTTTGCGAGCAGAACCAAGGCCTCATCGACTATGACTTCAGAGAAGAACTGAAAATCAGGCATCAGGCAAAGAGACAGTTGGGCAGCAACCGTAAAGGACTTCACCTTCACACCACAATAGAGGAAAATGTTAATGACAACCACTAACGCAGTAGACTCTCAAGGTGACAGTTTCATCAGCTGGCATCCATTTTTCACTGTTTTTTTTTTTTGGTCTCTTGAATGGATGCATGCAGTATGTAGAAGACTAGTCAGCAGTGAGGTAAATGAAGCATCAGCTGAAATTTTCAGACACATCGAGTGTGACATTTAAGCACTCTGCAAGGGCAAGGCGAAGAAAAGCTTTTAGAAAATGCAAGGAGATTAAAATGAAGTTATGGTAGATATAGTTTGAGAACACTGTGAATTATCACATAAAGCTGCTTTATAGGTAGGAAGGAAAATTACATTAATCAATTCCAGTTCCTAGTCTCCTTCTCTGTATTGAACTGAGGAAGAGAGGGGGTTGCCCAGAAAACTTGTCATATAAAGCAGCTATGGGAATGCTTTAATCATTTTACAGCTAGAGGCTGACATCCATCTGTCAGAGAAAAAAAACATTTGCCATCGTTACCTAAAAATAATTTGACTTTGAATAAATAATTTTTCCTAGACCTTTTAATGTGTGCTAATAAGATTCTTTGTGTCCCTAAGGCCTGACTCGTCTTCATATTGTTCAAATCAAGGTCTGAACGCGTGATTCATTTGTCTGTCACTTGTGTGCGTTTTATTATTTGCAGAAAACAGGAAATCATTAGGCCAAAAATAATCTAACAATGCAATCACACACCTTTTTATTACAGTTTTTAGCTGTGAAGTGTCAAAAGTATATCTCTTAAAATTGTTACAGTAATCCATGAAAAAAATACTATTTACACATTTAAACATTCCAAAAAAGGACAACTGCAGGCTTTATTTCAGAGGTACATTTCCAGCACAGTACATTTAAATTCCTGATTGAACGTTTACAGAAAGTTATTGGTAGTTTGTCCGTTGAGATCTCCTACCAAAGTCTTAACGCAAGCTTTTGGATTCCTGTTAAAAAGAAATATAAAAAGAAACTTGCTAATAAATAAAATGTTTTATACAAAGCAAACCCATGACAAAGATAGAAGCAATGCTTATATTTAAAGCAAGAAGCATATATAGTGTCCAAAACACAAGGCAAAATTAAAAACCTGACAGGTACTTGTAGCTGGATAGATCCTAGTATGTGTGTGTGGGAGAGCAGACCAGTCTAAGTTTTGCTTTAGGATACCATGTAAAAAGAGTAAAGGCGGGTAATTTGGTTCTCTGGTGCAAAACAGCTGCTATGTAGCCAGTTCAATAAATTAGTGCTGTGGATCATGGAGAATTATGAAACACTTAACACCATTTTGAATGAAGTTCTGTCAAACTGTGGTTCCACAAAAGGTGAAAGTGAATTGTCTGGACTCAGTTGCTTCCCTGAATTGGCTAATAGCTTTAGAAAGGCTGCATGGGATAATGTGGCTCAACACCAGGTCAAGCATATAGGCTCTGAAGCCATGCTAAGCTTTGTTCTGTGGTGGCCAGGTGATAGACACTATGACGTAGTCACGTTTTTTGCCTCCGCCGTGTTGTCATAGAAGAAGTCCTCATTGACAACAGAGGTCAAGCTCTGCACGCTGAACTCCTTCTCCAGTAGTGAGTTAAGGTCCACGCTATTTGCCATGGTCTCTGTCTGGCTGTCCAAAGAGTGGCTATGTCGACGCATGTTCAGTAGGGCCGCCTGGCTGCGTCTGAGGCTACTTGTGCCTCTGCCAGGCTTACGTTTTACCGCGCTGAAGTGAGCTCGCTTTATAGAAGACTGCCTTTCTGGAGTGTTCACTTCTCCACTCTCTGGATGCACATGGGGAGCAGGTGCCTGGGAGGCCTCCTCGGTCAGCCGAAGCCTGCAGAACTGGGCCTCGATGGCACTGGGATTGTCTCGCCACTCCTGGTCATTGGTCTCGTTGTCCTCGTCACTGATGATGTTGGACTCTTTGAGGCCGCTCTGCTGCAGGTGCGACGGCTGATCCAGGTGAGCACTGGCACTGCTGGTGGTTCCACTGCTTACACTGGCTGAATCTGAGTCTGGTAGAGACAGCCTCAGAGGATCATTGTTGGGATTGGAACTGTCATTTGAAGGCTGCTTGGAGAGCAAAAAGGCTCGAGAAGAACCTGTGGGTCACAAATGAACACAGACATGAATGTTAAGATCTTTATTGTTGACATACAGTATCTCTGATGGAACACTGCATTGCGATACTTGACAGACACCCTATTTCTATTCTTAACTTACTGCACAGCTACTCAGATCACTTTGTTTTGGCACTTCAGAGTGAACTGATTGCTATGACCTTTGATATATATTTTAAAAGGTTCTGGGGGGGGGGGGATGGATGGGTTTACCAATAAATTTCCCTTGGAAGTCTAGTCTCGAGATTGTAGCTGAATGTTGTGTGGTAAGTAATGTGCAGCATCAACACTTCCATGCATCACAATGTTGGCCACTTCCAGTATAGCCCAGACATGTAAGTAAAGGGGAGGTCACACTGACCTAGCTTAGCAGAAGTTGGCAGAGTTTTTCGAAGGGGAGTTAGTCGCTTTTTACAGGTTCTCTCAGGCTGTTGCTCAACTCTTTGCATGTTTCGACGCAAGTTCTCCCGCAGGATTGAACGAATCATCTTGATGATATTCACTTTGCATTCTGGGGTGCTGCAAATGAGAGAAAATGTGAAATGTTAATCTCCGTATGGAATAAAACGGGACACCAAGTTTTTAATGTCCAAGAAGGCAATTCCAACCTGCAACACAACTGGAACACTGTCTCAGGCCTGCCCTCTTTTTGTGATTTGGTGTGGATCAGCTCCCAGATGCAGTCTGTGTCTTCAGACAGCATGAAAATGCAAAAGGTTGATTATTTGTACATGTGGAAATTACATGTAGAAATCTATGATCATCTATGAGCACAAACAAGCCAGATGTGTTTTCTTACCCGCTGTATTGCCCAGTCTAACCTGTAGTGCTGACAGTGGAATGAGCCAGCGAAACTTGAATGGATCCTGCTCTCCGTGGGCTGATTTTGAAGTTGGCTGGCAAACAAAAGCATGACTTATTTTTTATTAAAACATTAAAACTGTCAAAACACCATTTATGAAAAGTAATCTGTAAAAACACTTTGTTCCAAAATTTGGATGTTCATGTTAAAAGGACCCGTATTTATATTTAGAATTGTTTTCTAAACTTGTCACAATGTAAGGCGGGGAAAAAACGAAATGATAAAATAAAGTGACCCCATTAAGGACCTGCTAAGTAATTAGACTGAAAGTGAAAACAAGACTTACCATCTTCTTTCTCACTTTGTTGTTCTCCCTGTACAGCAGTATCACAGCTCTCTTAAAAACTAATAAGACAAATCAGAGATTCAGAGAGTCAAGCAGATATGTTAATTTTAGAAGACGACAGAATTCTTTGTTTTTGAGGCTGCAGAACTGCTGCCAATATATCTGAAACAAGCCCAGCATACTTTCACAGATCTATAAAAAGCTCTGTGTGAAGTTGCATGACAAAATAAATCTTAATATTTGCATTATTTAATATATTAAGATATAAAACATTTATTTTGGCACATGAAAATATAAGAATAAGGTTTCGTGAGAAATATGCTTTATATAAAAATATGGTTTCATGAGAAAAGACCAGAGCCTCACCAAAAACATTCAACTCAGGGTCCTTTTTCATACGGCCCAGCGATGGGAACGGGTTGAGCCAGATCACTGAGGAATGTATGAGGAATTGTCCCATAGAAATCTCTGTGACCTGAGACAAAAAAGGACAGAGACAGATGATGATTGAATATCCTGTTAAATCAGGGGATTACCCAGATGCGTTCAGACTGTATGTGCAGATGTACCTCTTTCTCAGTGCCACTTTGCTCTGCTACCAGCTGGTCAAATACTGCACCATAGTCTTCATAGATCTTCTGCATTTCATTTATGTGGCTTGCGACTTTTTCCATTTCTTTAAGTGCCTCTGTAATAAGAAAAAGACTGTGTCTTAAAATAACTCATTCTGGGCTTTGATTTCTAAAAATAGATGTCAAATTGCAGTCAAAATGACTGTGTGAACTCAAACTGGAGTCGGAATGCCGGAAAAAAAAAAAAAAAAAAAAAAAAAAAAAAAATTACCAGACTTTAGTAACATTACCGGGAATAATCCTCTAATACATCTTTTTAGCTCACATAAAAATGACATTTTTCATCGTTTACTTATCCTTATGTAATTTAAACCTTTCTGCAGAACACAATAAATGTTATTTTGAATGATTCTCAGATTGGGCTCTGATCATCCTTTTATAATATGTAAACGTGCAGCTTGGGGATTTTGTGAAAATATCTTGTGTAAACTTTTTTTTAATTCTCAATAACCCACCCACAACCAGACATCTAGACAGTGAGCGAAAGCAGGCCCTGCTGTGTGCGTCTCTGTGTTTGATGTACCTGTGAGGTGGTAGTGTTCCTCACTATCCGTGTCCGTTAGAGAAACCAGCTCACGGAGCAGCAGGGGGTATTTCAGTACTCTTTGCACCGGTTTGATTAGGTAGGACTCTAGTGTGGATGAGTGCTGCTTGGTTGGATTCCTTGCATCGAGGAACTCCTTAAACGATCGATCTGTTTTAGCTGAAGAAATAAGAAAAACCATAAAGGCCAGCACCACCCACCGAGCTAGAAAAAAACATGCTCTTAATGGCCGCTTAGGCAATGCACACAGGGCACAAAATCCATCCACAAGGAGGCAGCACAGGCTCTCTGACACCTTGTTAGAACCACTGCAGTATAAATGCAACACTGCAGACAATGAACAACACCAAGGTGAGCATCAAGGATCTAGATCGTACCGCCACTGAAATGAGTGTTTTGGCAGGAGTTTGTGAGGGGAGTTAACCACCACCACCTCTACAGCATGCAGAATGATAAATTTATCACTCGTATTGTCGTTCAAATCAAGAGGAGCTATTAGAGCAGTAATTGAGGCACTCCTCACCCCAGATAGATTGACACTTCAGGGAGCAATTGGCAGGCAATTAACAAGTCGACACAAAAAGTTGTTTTCGCTTTGCAAACGGAAACCTTGGCACAACAGAAGCCATGTGTGAGAATATATAATTACAAGCACTGCTGACAGACTGCTACGCACACTCCTGTTGTTGCATCTGCAGTGCAAGTGCCACGTTTCATGTCCTTACCCTTAGTGGTTAAACAGAGCGTGTGTTTCTTATAGCCTTTAAAGTGCAATTTCTGGGGCTGCTCTGTGGATTGCTCTCCTCTTGTAATGGGGTAAATTAAAAAGGAGGACGGGGTACAGTTCACTTTAAATGTGGGCAGGGCAGCCTCTCATACATTTCTTACTGGGCAGTTTGCCCAAGATGGAAAACCAGGATAATGTTTCACACATAAATTATATTCAACATTTATAGTCGCTAATCACTAATACTTGGTAGGATATAATGAAAAGATAAACCAACAACGGCTCCTGGTGTTGTGACACTGCCAGCCTAAAACATTTCAGACATTTCATACCCATACAGAATGAGAGACATTAAATTGGTTAAATCATGTAAAACTCTATTATTTTATTGCTCAAAGATGATGCGATTGAGGTGTAATGTGCTGTGCTGTACCTCGTTCCAGAACCTTCTGCACTTTAATGTGGTTGGCACAAAAGCCACTGTAAAGTTTGAAGTGCTCTGCGTAATACAAAAACGAACCACCCAATGAGAAGAGCAGCTTCTGAATGAGAAAAAAAAGATAGCAATGATGCATCATGAGTAAAGAAGTGAGCATCACACAAAAGTCACACAGCAATGAAAATTTGAATCAGTTACCAACGCATGTCATTCCAAACGTTTTTGATTTCCTTTCACGGAGCACAAAAGGAGATATTTCACAGCTCGAGCTGCTCTTTACAATAATGAAACCATACAAAACTGACAAAAATCAGTCATGCTCTATACACCAAATTGCACCCATTTTTAAGCTGTTATTACATGAAAATCTTGCCCTCCACTTTAATGGTCTCATTTACATTTGCCCATATTCAAAGTGCTTCAACTTAAAATCATTTAAGTTAGTTTGACCTTTTTTTCCCCCCAATTAACAGTTTTTTTGTTTTGTTTTTTTTAGTTAAACCCTGTTCTGTTCCTCATTAAAAAATAGCTTTAAAATCAATCGGTCACATGGAGCACATTATTATATACATTTTTATATTGAAAATCATAACCTATCATTTTGTATTCTATGGAGGAAAAAACATGAGTAAATGATAAAAGAATTGTAATTTTTTGGGGTGATTATTCCTTTAACTTGAAAAAAAAAACAGTTCTCTACTAAAATGCTGTGTATGTCTCATATTCTACAGATGAGAGTATTAATGAAGAATTGAAAGCATTTGGCATGCCCACCTTGAACTGTACGGTGGTCTCAAGCATGTTGAAGTTGGGGAAGGAAATAATCTTCTCCTCCAGGGTCTGCAGGAAAACTTTCTGGAACTCCAGCATCTCTGGAAGGCTGCCAAATAGACTCTCCATCTGGGCAAAGAAAACCCGCAAACATTAAACAAAAAATATGATGTATGAAAAACAAAAACAAAAAAGCATGCAAGCAACAACTTTATTGTCTGAACGAAAATGATTTCACAGGGTACAATTTAGTACTTCACAGAAAATGGATTTAAATCTGAAGATTTCATTTAAGTTGTACTAGCTCCTTCTATCCCCTTGCTAAATTTTTTATTGCCACTCACATTGTCACTAGTAACTTAAGAAGCCATTTTATGTTTAGTCCTTGTCTAATTTGTGCAAGGGCATGCTCCAGTGTCCATTAATGGGGCTTTAATATGGCCCACTTCTCAGCACGTATTGACTGATCTTTCCTCAGGGACATCCTGAGTCATGTCAGGGTCATATCCAGCTCACCAGGCAGCAGTCTGAAAATTGGCAAGTTGAATGTGCAAGTCTTTAGCATCAGTCACATTAGTGGGGACATGCAAGCTTGTGGCAAATGATCCAAGATGTATCACTGCAACGAATGACTGTGCAGTCTGTGACAACTCAATCTAACACTGATCCCCTGAAACTAGCTCCAAAATGGGGTTTGGCTTTACCTCGTCTTGAGTGAGAAAGGTTTCCTTTTGCAGGGGCTTCAGGTAAATTTCAAACAGGCAGTTAAGGTCCTGTATAGAAGAAACAGAGCACAATATTACATCATGAGCTCTTCTTTAGACATAACTTTAATCCAGCAGTGTAAAATGCCTTAGCTTGCAAAACCAAGACAGTTAAATTGTTAGTGATGCACATAATTTTTTATTTTTATTTTTCAACTGAAACACTAAAAACGAAAATAAGTTTATTTAGCCAAAAACTGAAACTGAAAAAAAAGTTTATTTAATAATCAATTAATCACAATAATTTAATAATCAACACAAATAAAAAAAATTGCACTGCATATAAACTTTTAAACTGCGCATAAGTCAGTCTCTATGTGAACTTTTTAATCATATAATTACTAACAAAATATGACCACTGTATGGCTTTCCTCAGTTAAATGTAACGTCACGTGACATTGTTTACAGGCTTTTATTGGCGTCTTTCCATGTTACAAACACTGATTGAGTGATTACATCAGACATGATACATTTCAGAAAGTTGTATGGTTTCCTTCTGATGTTCATTCTTGTTTATTTCACGCTTTAACTAGCAATAAAGAGGAAGAGATGATCAGTTCACGTGCTGCTTGAACACACACGAACAACATAGACTAAAAGATCCCTGTTCATCAAAATTAAATCTATATTGTCGGTCCAGCTGACACCCACACAGCTGGCATGTTTACCTGTTGTGGCTTAACCTTGTGGGCATGAAATAAACACTGACAGAGTCTAAATGCAACATCAGAGAACATGGCAGTCTGAAATGTCACTTTAACTGTTTCAGGTTCAATGATTTTGCCTCTCCAAAACTGTTTCAGCCAAAACTAAAATTCATTCAAATTCAAACCCACCCCCCGATAGCTCCCCAACCTGCACTATGTGCTGTGGCCATGTCACGGCATCGCTAGGCTGTCGGTGCATCAACCTGAATATTCTCATTAGGCTGATTTATAGCAGTCTGCCAGTGCCGATGCAGCATATCACAGACAAATGGCTCCGGCACAGGACTCTGGGATGGCACCGTTCTCCCCTCCCACAAATCACTGAGCGCTGGAATAATCAGACACCTCCCTGACATCTATTAACCACGAGGAGCACATTACCATAACAGCAGAGTTTTAATGCCATCTAAAGGTTCACCATGAACATCAGCAGGGTAAAACTGGCACCATATAAGAGATCATATGCAAGCCTCAGGATTATTCAGAAAACAGATGAGAGGGGAGGCGTTTCTTTTCAGCAGCTAGAAGAGTTAATTAATAGGCGGCCCTTCGGGACTCAGTGAAGACTCTTCCAGCTATCCATCAAACGTGTTTGGCGAAAACAGCCATTTTCACCTCATAGGTCTTTCATTACACTGAGGTTTAAAACTGAACTGATATGACTTACAGATTAGCGCAGAGCCGAATAAATAGGTGAAACAGTTCAGTTTCAATGAAGTCAGACCATCGTACAGATGACTGCATGGATCTTCTCGTGTGAGAGCTCATTTCTTTCTGTTGAACTATGTTAATAGGGGATTACAGAGTCAGTTCTCACCTTTACATAGGATTTCTCCGTGTCCACTAATTCCTGGATGACCTTGCGTAGTCTCTCTGTGGCCGACATATGACGTGGACAGTGCCTGAGCATGGGAGCCTCTGGCCCCGTTTGCTCCTGGCCCTCCATCAGACCTCCAGAGCCTTCCTGGAAGGAGTGGTACAGCGAACACACTGTATCCACACTCTGCAGGAGACACATTTAAAATAATTGCATTAAATACCGATGTTAAGTAATCCGTCAAATGCTTAGGAAAACAATAGAAAATGTACATAGAAAAAAATGGTATAGCATTTACTATTTTTCATTAATTTTTACTCAGAAATTGCTAGTAAATTTCACAAATAATTACAAAGGAACAGCAAGTAACACTGAATTAATCAAGACATTGTCAAGTAGAAAGACTAAAACAGAATTTCCTTGTAAAACATGACATGAAACAGATGATTGGAGCAATTTTTTTTTACAGTGTACGGATTAGATATTAAGTATACATTTTGCACTTTTAGTATTCATACTGACAAAATTCTTCTAAAGGGCTGTTCACACCAGTATTGCTGTCAGTTGCATGCTACTGTAATAGTGCAAAGTAAAAATCATAAATAAAATATTGATAAATTAAATATTAATAAAAAATTATTAAAACATTTCCATTTTGTTCCACTTGTTTTGCATATCACTTACTGTGAGTTTTTATATGTTCCTGTTTATTATTTTAATAAAAATACAATTTTTATATAGCATTTTTAAAATAATATCTGTAAACTTGACATGTGGTGTACACTTACAATATACTTAATATACTATCATTATATTAAGAGAACTTCCTCACATGAAAATATTGATAAGTTATATAAGAAAATATTTTAACGAGTAACTGTATTAAATATGCGTCCTGAAAATAAGTGCAAGAATAAACATCGTACAACATAAACAGAAACATTTATAAACAAGAAACTATTGCACTAAAGGGGAAAAATAAATATGCCAAGCAGAACACAACAATCATGCAAATGAACATTTTTTTAAGCTGTGAATTCTATTAAATGTCATGTATTTTCTCAAATATGAAACAAATGTATGCTATATTGTACAAATGGCTAAAGGGAAAATAGCGTTTTTTAGTGCATCTATCTTAAAAATGAAAAGTCCTTTATTCCTCCTGTTATTGCATTTTATGAAAACACATGAAATTTGAAATCTGAAAGCTTTTTCTAGCTCTTGTAGAGAAACAGCTTGGAACATGATAAGTACAGATTCATTGTGACAGAAATGGTCCATATAAGATGTACAGTATATGCAACTATTACATAATTAATGCTGGATCTACACCCTACAGATTCAGCTGCATCACATCTTCTTAAACACTGTGATCGGTTTCAAAATAATAAGACACTGACGATTTGAAGGGTTGCATCTCATGTCCAGGTCTGTGAGCATTTACAGTGGTGAGGTTCCCAGCCAAATTCTTATTAAGGTGGTACATCAATACAAACAGCGATATTGCTTACAGTGAAAGTCTCAAAATAAAGGCTGCAGCATCTCGGTTTCAGCTCTCAGAGAGCTGTGAACAAGTGAAACAGCTGACAGGGACAGATCTGTGACCACAGGGGACAAAAACAACCCCAAAGCCCTTTTCTGGCTTTAAACCAGCCAGACAGACTCCATATTGAACAGAGCACATGCACCCTGCTGTTGCGAAAATATATAAACTCAGCATTTCGACCTTTTCCATACATGTACGTTAACTTGCGTCCTATTAACCAAAGACCTTAAAACCACCAATCAATATACAGAGACAGAGAGCACATTACCATGCAAAGAGTGTTTGTGTGAAATGAGTCGGTGACTCGGCCAGAAGAGCAGCAAGAGAAAATGGGATCTCACAAGGAACAAGCAGATTGCTTCTGCAGTTCGGTTTACTAATTACAGCACGGCCACTCTATAGAGACCATGTGCTTCAGTAGCTTCAAAGTCAGTTTAGTGTGCCGTGAGAGAGAGAGCAAGAGGAATAGGTAAGCTCAGCCGCAATCTTCTGACAGAAAGCTTAGCTATAGTAGGACCACCCAAAGCAAACACTGGGGCTCCCAGGACATCATCTCACACATTAGTTAAACAGAGATTAAGGCACCTCAAAAACACTGCAGAGAAAAATAAACATTATGCCTCAGCATGTAGGTTGCATTAAATATACAGTGTGCATACATGCACTGACAAGTGTAATTAACTATATGCACACAAGCATAGACGGCTGCTTTCAAACGCTCCTGTATTTATGTGACAGTGCTCTGTGATCAGTGTCAAATGTGTTTTTGCAGCATTGAGCACTGGAGCCAATCACAGACATGTTTGTTGTGCATGTGAACACAATGGCCAATCAGACACATGGAGCGCAGACTATCTCAGTATACTTTGGGCTTAAGTGACTTTACAGACAACTAGCGACATATTTAGCAACTTTTTGAACTGTATCTACTTTCCAAGAGTCAAGGTTTTGCTTTCCTGGTACAGTCACACTACTCTTAGTCTGCTCTGCTCAGAGAGTGGCAGAGAGGAGTAGCGTGTTCATATAAAATAAATAGAAAAATGTGCTGCTCACTGGGTGATCATTTTACATGTAAATACAGCCGAAAATACAGTACAGCCATTGTCTTTAATTTACGTGTATGGTGATTTTGTCAAATGATGACGCAGCTGTAAATTTAGAGCAGCAGCTTCTAAATAGCTTAAAAGTGACAGCTGGTTAACGTGTTAATGTGTAAATGAGAACACTACATTTGGAATTCAGTTGTATTAAATACAGTATGTGAGCACAGACAGTAGGAGAGAAGCAAACGGATGAAAAGTACTGACTCTAGGCAGACTGCAAATGTGACGCAATGATTCCATGTATATGCTAATTAGCATGTGATGCCATCTAGCGACATTTAGTGGCTTTTCGGAGCAGGCTTTAGCTACTTTCCACTGAAAACAGTTGACAACTTTGGTGTGAGCTCTGCTTGCTTGCAATTCGTCTTGCTATAACCATTAAGTATAAACACAATGTTAATAAGAGATTGGTTTTTTTTTATAGCAGTATTTTCACTCAGTCAGTGAGCTTGTGCTGCGGGTAAACTTAAGTGATATCAGCTTCACTGATTATAAAGGGAGCACTCTTTGCTTGGTTTCTGCATATAACCCATTCATAATTTGCATATACGTTTTATTTTTCCTGCTGCTACAGTAAGTACACACTGCAATGTTTCGGCAGTGACAAATGTATTAGTTTTTTTTTATTGATTTGGTACTATTTTCACAAGCAATTGGTACATTTTCAAAACTCTTAGTACTAATATCACAACAGATCATCAAAAGTGCACTTTTTTCAAACATTTCAGCATATTTTCAATTGTCTTAGTACAATACACACAATCACAAATCCTTTTCACTACACAAAATAATTGTTTCATCTATATCAATGTTTCATTCACAGTAACTGCTTTTCATAATGCTCTTACTATCAAACTTTTCATTTGCATGTCTTCTCATTTGCATGTCTTCTCATTCAGTTTCATACATTTGTCTATTACTTAATCTAACTCATCTTAATGGTTAATCAGTGAATCATTTGGTGCAGCTATAGATATCTATAGATATAGATTCAATAGATATAGTTTCTAAAGAACTTGTTTGCAATTTAGGGGCAATCAAATGTAATGAATTATTTTTTTCGCACTATAAGTGATTTATCTTAAGCCCTATTCGCACGGGATTAGTATTACCTGGTGACCTCCAGTCATTTGTAATAATTGCGGAGGTTGTCTGTGATCTTAATCCCGTGCGAATCGGCCATGTCTGTAATTTGTAAAGTAAAAATTCCCCCGCAAATGACCTACCATATTTCGCCGAACACCGAGGTCCTGTGGTAAAATTAGTCCCGTGCGAATCGGCATCTCTGTGATTTGGCCCGCATTTGCCTGGTCGTATATCATTTTTCAAGTTTTTTGTTTCCTGTGCGCCTTTTTATCCATCTTTCGCGAAGAATGGAGCTGCGTTTGAGTGTTTGATAGTATTTTGGGTGCTGTCATATATCGCTACACCGTACAATTTGCAGAAAGAGAAAGCAGAAAAGTTTTTGAGGATAATATGTTAATCATCAGCATAAAACGAGATATTACTTTAACCTGGTGAAATGTAAATGACATAGGGCACGAAACTATATTAGTTTCTTTTTTTAAATCCATCTAATTGGACCATAGAACGGGACTCTCAAAGCCTTGACATCCGGGGATATTGACATAAGGGGGGGAATTTCAAAATCACACATGGTCCCCAGATAATACTAATCCCGTGCGAATAGGGCTTTAGATGATAACCACTATTTTGTACGTGTGTGTGTGGTTCAGGTAAACCCTATATTATGGGAACAAAATGTTCCTCAAAGATGGCAATATCGGAAATCCTTTGCCTTGTGGGAGACTTTTTTTCTATGAAAAAAAAATGCTATAAAACCCATTACTCCTATGAAATGCCATCATAATGAAAGGAATACTTGTGTGTTTGTTTGTGTGTGTGTGTGTGTGTGTGTGTGTGT
Source organism: Tor tambroides (assembly GCA_021397915.2). Lineage (NCBI taxonomy): Eukaryota > Metazoa > Chordata > Actinopteri > Cypriniformes > Cyprinidae > Tor > Tor tambroides. Next base: position 87,605 of record JAFVLL020014974.1, on the reverse strand, counting down.
ACATACCCATATTTTGGGGGCAAATTGGTACCCAGAAGTGAGCAAAACCTGACAAAATCACACACACACACACACACACAAAAACAAAAAAAACCTTTGAGGACATCCTCATTTGTAAAACTGTGTTTGTGAACAGCAGGATACAAGGGAGAGGAACTGATCAGAGATTGATCAGAGATGTATCAGAAGAAGGGAGACAGATGGCATCAAATACAGCATTTTACATTACGCCATGTGATACTGAATATGTTACCACGGTAGAGACTGCACATTACTATAACTCATCTGAAAAGTGCAGTTACAGTGTAGATTCAGTCATATGTCATACTGCATTGACAGTAAACTCTGTCTAGCAGCAAACCTTATGGCCACGTCATATCTTCATGACACCTTTTGATCCAGTAACACACTGTACACAACTGTATAAATACTTTTACAAACATTATGCATTTTATGCGAGTTATGCAAGCTAGGTAATGTAAGTGTATTTTCTAAAATGAGAGTTATTGCCTCTATTACTGTAATTATTTCAGCAACAAAGGTTATTTGAAACATGTATCTTGCATTGTTTGCTCTTGAATTAACTGAATGTTAAAAGTACTAAGTTGAAAGAAGATCTTACTGTTGTGTTTTGGTGATTAAGCCAAATGTTTTTAATACATATCACAATGATCTTGTGTTCTGAATCATTGATTATGTGGAATGAAAATATGTGCAAATATAATGAAATCATGAGATCAGCTTTTGAAAGACTGACTAGTGTTGTTACAAGTGTGATCAGTTTAAAGTTTTGTACTAAGAGTTTTGAAAATGTACACCTTACTTATGAAAATAGTATCAAACCAATAAAAAAAAACCTGTAATATGCAGGACTGAATCTGAATAGTACATCAAAGTCTCGCAGTGTAAGTCCAAAAGGTCAAATAAGACTTTATTTCATAGCGAACTTTAAGGTTTGAAAATACATTGGTGAATTGCTAATGTATAAAGCCATGTAAATTGTGTGGCTAAAGATTGGCCATAAACTATCAAATAAAGCATTTTGCCCCAAAATGGTATCTGCTGGGGTAAGCTGTGTCAGTGGCTCAACTATGCTTTGCCACCAAACGCAAGACAAAATGCTATTACACAACTGTTTCACTACATTCAAATATATTGAAGACTAATTATTTTCCTGTCTTTGGAATGGGATCAAGAATTAGTACATTTGAAATGTAAATGTGGGAGTGTAAAAGCTGCATCACTGAACCAAAGTGTTATTCTGTACACTTTGTTCTAATTTCAGTTGATAGGAAACACTGATTTTTACTGAAATTTGTGTCATCGTTCACTCATCCTAATGTATGAGTTTCTTTCTTCAGTGGAACACAAAATATAATATTTTGAAAGTCAGCGGGGTCTAATGAATCCAAATGAACACTGGAGCCCACTGACTTTCGTTATATGGAGACGTTATAGGGATTTGCGCATGCGCTGATTTGTGACTACGTGTTCTGAGTTTGAGCTCCGTCAAGCTGATTCTTCATCGTCTATTTTCTATCTTAAAAACAATTTTATACACTCATTTTCGTTTCTATAACGTGTGAATATATCCCATATTGTATTCTACAACAAAAACAATCAGAGCGCCTTGCTTTCACTAGTTTTATTTTGATTTCCCTAGCTAATAGCCCGTTAGCATCGCCAGTGTGGTTGCCGCTAATTTTGCGTACATTGTTTACATTCTATTCATGCACATTACCATTGTTTACTCACTGTTACTTGCATTAGTGACAGATTTGTGTCTACCTTTGAGTGCAGGTGAGTACACATTCGAGTTGCATTCGGTGCAGCTCAAGCTGGAGGCCATGGAGAAGCAGATTCATGAGCTGCTGGAGAAGCAGGCCCAGCTGAGAGAGCGGCGAGCCGTGCTCGAAACATCCCATGCTCACAAATCCGTAAGTATACAGTGCAATACTAACACTCCCACCACCTCTACTCCGTGTGTTTCTCTGCACAGGCCCCGTGCACCCAGGACGCGATCTTCCCAGGTCTCCTTCACTCCGGCGCTAGGACGCCACGGACCCTGGGTGCAGCAGTGGAAGACGCGAGCCAGGCCCCGTGCGAGGACCTCTCTTCCTCCGCCGCCTCTGGTCTTTGAGCTCTCCATTCTGAACCGCTTTGCTCCCCTCCGCGAGGCGGAACGTGACGCCGTGATCGTCGGGGACTCCATCGTCCGGCACGTCCATGCTACCTTTAATCACGATCAGGTAAAGGTAAAGTGCACACTCACTGTTTTCCTGGTGCTCGTGTTCTCGATGTTTTTGCGCAGATACCCGCGATCCTGAAGGACAACGAGAGCGCCGGCACGATCGTGTTGCATGCGGGCGTGAACGACATCAAGATGTGGCAGACGGAGGTTCTGAAGAGGGACTTCAGGAGCCTGATCAAGACAATACGCAGCACATCGCCCGCAATGACAATCATCGTGTCAGGACCACTTCCCACGTATCGACGTGGACATGAAAGGTTCAGTAGACTTTTTGCGTTAAATGAGTGGTTATCGTCATGGTGTTAAGAACAGAAACTGCTCTTTGTTAATAACTGGAATCTTCTGGGAGCGTCCTAGGCTTTTTTGTGCTGATAGCCTGCACCCAAGCAGAGTCGAAGCGGAACTCCTGTCAGACAACATCTCCAGGACGCTACGCTCCATATGACTAGTATTCTCAAATAACTGCTATGATGGCTTTTGTTCTACCCACTTAAATGATAGAAGTGCTTACATTGTCCAATCTATAAAGACTGTGTCTGTTCCCCGAATAGTGAGGTCAAAATATAAATTTAATGCAGGATCTAGAAATAATCTGATCGTGATTAAACCAGAAAAATGCAAAATAAATAAACAAAAACAATTTTTAAAGCTTGGGCTCCTAAACATTAGATCACTCGCACCCAAAGCAGTTATTGTAAATGAAATGATCACAGATAATAGTTTTGATGTACTCTGCTTGACTGAAACCTGGCTCAAACCAAATGACTATATTGGTCTGAATGAGTCTACTCCACCAAGCTACTGTTATAAGCATGAGCCCCGTCGGATTGGTCGTGGCGGCGGTGTTGCAACAATATATAGTGATATTCTCAATGTTACTCAGAAAACAGGATACAGGTTTAACTCATTCAAAATACTTCTGCTTAATGTTACACTGTCAGATATGCAAAAGAAATCTCTCCTATCTCTTGCTCTGGCTACTGTGTATAGACCGCCAGGGCCATATACAGATTTCCTAAAAGAATTTGCAGATTTCCTCTCAGACCTATTGGTTAATGTTGATAAAGCGCTAATTGTCGGAGATTTTAACATTCACGTTGATAATACAAATGATGCATTAGGACTTGCGTTTACTGACCTAATAAACTCTTTTGGAATCAAGCAAAACGTCACCGGGGCCACTCATCGTTTTAATCATACACTAGAATTAATTATATCACATGGAATTGATCTTACTGATATAGATATCGTACCTCAAAGTGATGGTGTTACTGAACATTTCCCTGTATCGTGCATGCTGCGTATTACTGATATTAAATATATGGCTCCGCATTATCGTCTGGGCAGAACTAATGTTCCAGCCACTAAAGACAGATTCACAAATAACCTGCCTGATTTATCTCAACTGCTCTGTGTACTTTCTCTAATACATTAGAAGCTGTTGCACCCATCAAATTGAAAAAGGTTATAGAAAAACGTACTGCGCCATGGTACAACAGTTATACCCATTCTCTCAAAAAAGAAACTCGTAACCTTGAGCGCAAATGGAGAAAAACTAACTTGGAAGTTTTTAGAATTGCATGGAAAAACAGTATGTCCAGCTATAGACAGGCTTTAAAAGCTGCCAGGGCAGAGCATATCTGCAAAATCATAGAAAATAACCAAAACAATCCAAGATTTTTATTTAGAACAGTGGCTAGATTAACAAATAACCAGACGCCACCCGATCTAAATATTCCCTCACAGTAATGACTTTATGAATTTCTTCACTGATAAAATAGATAACATCAGAAATACAATAACAAATGTAGATTCTACGGCGTCTAGTATTTCAGCTTCATTCATTGCATCCAAAGAAAAACTGCAGTGCTTTACAACTATAGGACAGGAAGAGCTAAATAAACTTATCACTGCATCTAAACCAACAACATGTCTATTAGATCCTGTACCCACTAAATTACTGAAAGAGTTGTTACCTGTAGCAGAAGAACCACTTCTCAATATTAACTCGTCGTTATCTTTAACTGACGTCCCAAAACCATTCAAGCGGTTATTAAGCCTCTTATTAAGAAACCACAACTAGATCCTAGTGAACTGGCAAATTACAGACCCATTTCAAATCTTGTTTCTGTCTAAAATTTTAGAAAAAGTTGTCTGTTCAATTGTGCTCCTTCTTGCAAAAAAATGATCTCTGTGAAGCATTTAAAAAATTATGAGGTTTCAGGCCCCACCATAGCACAGAAACTGCACTTGTTAAGATTACAAGTGACTTGCTTCTTGCGTCAGACCAAGGCTGCATCTCATTGCTAGTTTTACTTGGTATTATTGCTGTGTTTGACACAATAGATCATGAGGTACTCATAGATCGATTACAAAACTATAGGGCTATTCAAGGGCAGGCTTTAAGGTGGTTTAGATCCTACCTGTCCGATCGCTACCACTTTGTTTATTTAAATGGGGAATCATCTCAATTATCACCAGTAAAGTATGGAATACCACAAGGACCTGTCCTAGGTCCTCTGCTATTTTCAATATACATGTTGCCCCTTCATAATATTATTAGAAAACACGGGATTAGTTTCCATTGTTATGCTGATGATACTCCACTATATATCTCAACAAGACCAGATGAAACTTCTTAATTATCTAAGCTAACAGAGTGTGTTAAAAATGTAAAAGATTGGATGACCAATAATTTTCTCCTATTAAATTCAGATAAGACAGAGACATTACTTATTGGACCAAAAAAAAAAAAAAAAAAAATTAAAATTAAATAGTACACAGAATCTCTTAAGATTATAATTTGCAACTAGACGGATGTCCTGTTACGTCCTCTACAGTCAAAAATCTGGGTGTTATATTAGACAGCAACTTGTCTTTTGAAAATCATATTTCCTATGTTACAAAAACAGCATTCTTCCATCTTAGAAACATTGCCAAGCTTCGAAACATGTTACCTATTTCTGATGCAGAAAAGCTAGTTCATGCATTCATGACCTCTAGACTGGACTACTGTAATGCACTGCTAGGTGGTTGTCCTGCATCCTCAAACAAGCTACAGATAGTCCAAAATGCAGCAGCTAGAGTCCTTACCAGGTCAAGAAAATATGATCATATTACCTTATTTTTACGGTCTCTGCACTGGCTTCCTATTAAGTTCCGTATCACTTACAAATTATTATTACTTACCTATAAGGCCCTAAATGGGTTAGCGCCTGTATACATAACTAGTCTTCTATCACGCTACAATCCAACCCACTCCCTAAGGTCGCAAAACTCTGGACTCTTGGTAGTACCTAGGATAGCAAAGTACACTAAAGGAGGTAGAGCTTTTTCATATTTGGCTCCCAAACTCTGGAATAGCCTTCCTGATAACATTTGGGGTTCAGGCACACTCTCTCTTTTTAAATCACGATTAAAGACATCTCTTTAGCCAAGCATTCATATAATGCATCTCATAATCTTGTACTGCAGTGTTATGTTCCACGTGTGTTTTGTTATTGCTTTTTCTTCCCTCCCTTGCCACTACCAATCTGCTCTCTAGGTTGTCCATCTGTCCATCAGGTCTCTGCTGGTTGGCTGCTAATCATCATTAAGGGCGTTGTCTCGGCAGCCAATCCGGTGTCGACCATGCTGGTTAAAGCTCCTAGCGTGATGAGCTCAGGAGCTCAGTGTGTGGGCTCAGGTGTTTTGATTTGGAACTTGTGTTTGGCATTTGTATTTGTTTTATGGCCACCTTTGTTCCTTTGTTTCCCCTTAGTTAATGTTTTCATCTTTTTGTTTTACAAACCATGCATTGTATATAGCTCACGCATTGTTAGTGGCTTCGGCTTAAGGACATTAAACCATTTAATTGGTATAGAAGTTTTATGTGCTTGGTTCTTTCTATATCTTCACTCTTACTGCAATATTAATAAACTAAATGTTGCATTCCATACCCCTGGAACATTAAAGATCGTAACATGCAGTTATATCTGATCAAATGCACATTATTATTCTTTAGCTTAGGTTGAACAAATAATTTTTGCTTCGATGGAAAAACAGCTATGCTAATTATGTTACGTTTCTGCCATGGGATTATCATCCCTAACTAGGAATTACACAAGCTTCAGTCTGGATCCAACCCTTAAATGATCTGAGAGGACCAAACATCTGAGAAGAGATGATGCCAACCCCTCAGAAGATGCCAACCCTCATGGCAAAATTTGGTAATTCTGTATATTGTCTAAGTTAAATATATTAAGTTTCTACAATATATAAATATATTGTGGAAACTTAATTTCCTGTAAAGCTGCTCTGCAACGATTTGTATCGTAAAAAGCGCTATACAAATAAACTTGAATTGAATTGAATTGAATTGAATTGAAAAAAGTCATCAAGACACTGATGTAGTAAATAAGACATTTTTCAAAATATACTCATTTGTGTTCCACAGAAGAAAGAAAAGCAAACCGGTTTGGAGCAACATGAAGGCATATAAGTTATGATAGAATAAAGGAAAAAGGAAAAAGTTACATGACTCTCCCCAACACTCTAAAGTGTTATAGTCTCAAACATCCTAGATTTTGGGATATAATAAAAAAAACTCCAAAACACATAGATAAGAGGCAGAGGGAGGCAGGAGACATCATGTTGACACATTAATCGAGCACCTTGTGGTAGAATCGGTGGGAAACCCCAGCCTGGCTCAGACAGATAACAGTAATTGTGGCTAGTGCTTGTGTCATTTGTTTTGCTTCAGTCACCAGGAGGTTAAGAGGAGCGCTGCAGGTTGTGAAGACTCCATACAGGTTCCTGTTAACCTCACAAAAGCACCCGAAAATGATGGCTTTTCTCACTACACACATACATTTATGCTGAGTGTGAAATGGCTGTATAAATTTGTGCCAAGTCACTGTGAGAATCGGAACAGCAAACAGGCCAATACAGTATGACAGAATGCGGTAACATAAAATGTTTCTGTTTGCATGCTGGGTGACCCAAATTCTAATTAACAATGATAAAGGAACCATGTAGAGGTGAAAAAGACAGTAACACAAGAAATAAGAGTTGAAAGCTTCCGTTCATCTAGTCCCTAGACGACAGCTCCTTCAATGCTGTGATACCAGCTGTCAAAAAGCTTCAGTCTGACAATCTATCCTCCTTGACAAAAAATGTTCAGAGCTCACTGTTTGCAGAGGAGCGAAACTGCTTCACAGCGCAAGTTTGTGATCCGAATGACACAGTGGACCCACTTAGACCTTATTAACGTCTGTTTTAGGTTATTTGAATGTGATAGACAACACTAAATATAGCTGTAAGTGGGGTCCACTGCATCTTGAAAATGCATTACTATCCTCTCATTAAAGGGTGTGAAAGCAGTGCATCCTCAAAAAATATAAATAAAAAATAAATATATAAAAATAAATAAATAAATGCACTCTGCTAGGCTCACTATTAATCCCTTTACATGCAACATGGTGAATGAGCAGGTTTCTCCCCATCTTTCCCACCTCCCTATAATATCCCATCTTCTCAACACACATGCACACTCTAAAAAAATATGCAAGAATGCCACGTCTGTGTTTAAATGACATGTAAGCTACGTCATCCAGTGGAAACATATAGCCGTTTTAAACTGCTTTCTCTTAATCCCTTCAACAGCATAAGGAATATGGTGTACGTGTTTACATGATGTTTCAGAATGCTGCTTTCTGCAACAACCCTGGAATAAGCCGTTCTCTGAAGCGCATGTAAACGGGGTCATCACAGTCCAACAGCGGATAAACTATCAGAGGGATAAAGCACTTCACTGACATCCCTTGGTTTCACTGTATTCTTATTAAGCTAAAGCATGTCATGAATGCGAAAGGCATAACAGGAGAAAAGTCATGTGAGAGGAGGCAGGTGCCTCTGCTGAACTGCTGAAGCAGTGCCCGCTTATGATGTTTGTAAATGGCCCTTAAATCTGCTTGAACAGGTCAAACTGGTGGAAATGGATGAACTATTTACAAAGTATAAATAACTCACTCACTCACTCACTCACTCACTCAGATTTACCATTTTAATACATGTCTGAATTGAATTAAACTCCAGAGTCAGCTGGTCTTTAAGTAAGCATTCAGCTTGGTCAAAGGTGAACTACAGCATATTTTTAGATTATAAAAAGAATTATTGAGCAAAAATATTAAACCTTTAATCTTTCCCATGATTCACAACACTTATAATAATAATAATAATAATAATAATAATAATAATAATAATTCATAATTTGAGCTGTCAGGTCATATTTCTCGGGAAATGTCATCTTTATGTGGTTATGTCATGTCTGCAAACAAAAAGAAGATGGTTTGACTATTATTGAGTGTGTGCAATGTGGTGGGAAGTGTGTTAATAGTCCTGACAGCTTGTAGCCATAACTAATAAGCAACATCAACACAATGGATCACTCAAAAAGGCAACCAAAGGAAATGCCCATTGTTAAAATAAAGAAAACTTGTTCAGAGAAGAGTAAAAAGGAATAGTGACAGAGCATCGAACTGGCTTTTCAGAGATGACGACAACTCTGAGACTTCAAAGAATTTAAAACAGATCCAGATCTGGCTTTTTTGCTTGACAGGTATTTAGCAAGATATCCTTGAGTAACACCTCAACACTAGAGGGCCTTTAAATTGCATCTTTAAATTAAGGTTAAATCAAGAGATCCAAACGAAAGTGAATTTTAATAATAAATATAATAATTGCAAGAAAATTCTTAGTGGTAACAAATGCTACATGAAATGTGCCTTTTACAATACTAATGAATGTTTTGGTATTATTTTTAAGCCATGTTTAAAATGCATAAATAATGCAAATATTTCAAATAAATAAATAAATACTGTGATAATACAGAAATAGTTGGTTGCTTATTTATGCATTAGCATGTTTCTTCCAGCTTGTGACTGCAAATGTATTTGTGTCAAACACTAATAAGCAATCATTAACATTAAATAGGCTCCATCTCTAATTGATCAGGTCTTTGTTTTTTTCCATTTATTATCAAAGAACATGATGAATCATAATAATACACAATTTACTTGCTAAATAAACAATAATTAATATAAATAACCCCTAATAAAATAACCCTTTTAATAATAAAAAAAATACCCTTACTGCAGGATCAGTATTTTTCTTAGGTTGATCCTCTCAAACTATGACCCTAATGCTTCTGTTCAGCTGTGTGAAAAATTCTGTACATTTTTTAATGACAAAACTGTTTTATTAAGATCTAATTTGTCTATGGGAAGTTGGGTTCATTCGGAGATTTCGGCCTTCTCTGTGCCGTGGAGTGATTTTTCGCCTATCTCCTTCGAAACCTGTAAAGACGTTATTGATCACTTGAGACCCACCTTCCGTCCCTTAGACAATATTCCATCTAGATTTTTAAAACAAATCTTTGATATTATTGGGATTGACTTTACAAGAATTTTAAATCTTAGTCTAAGTATTGGAATTTTTCCTGACTGTTTAAAAACAGCTACGGTGACTCCTCTCTTGAAGAAGCCGTCTCTAGACCTCACTAACTGTAGCAACTTTTGGCCAATATCCAATTTACCTTTTTTTGGAAAAAAAAACTCAGTTACAGTTACAGTCTCAGTTACAGTCGCACCTGAAGCAGAATAATATTGTTGAAAAATTCCAATCTGGCTTTAAATCAAACCATAGCACAGAAACAGCCCTTTTAAAAGTCCTGAATGACATTTTACTTGAAACTGATAAAGGGAATGTCGTGGCTTTGGTACTTTTAGATTTAAGTTCTGCTTTTGACATGATCGATCATGAGGTTTTGCTTTCTAGGCTGGAGAATCATGTGGGTTTACATGGTACAGTTTTGAAATGGTTTCGTTCGTTTTTATCGAATAGAAGCTTCCGCATTTCTATTGGTCAGTATGCCTCTTCTTTACATCCTCTGTCATGCGGAGTACCTCAAGGTTCAATTCTTTCCCCGATTTTATTTTCATTATATATGCTGCCCATGGGTGCTATTTTTGAAAAGCATGGAGTGTCTTTCCACCTCTATGCGGATGATACACAATTATACTTCCCATTACGGCATAAAAATAAAGAATCCTTAGCACCACTATTGGCTTGCTTAGCTGAATTACAAACCTGGCTCAAACTAAATTTCTTGGTTTTAAATGACAATAAAACAGAAATTATTATGTTTGGTCTAAAATCTCATGATGATCATGCATTTGATCTTGGGTATTGTTCCAAATACACTACTTCCTTTGCAAAGAACCTTGGTGTTGTGTTTGACTCAAACCTGACGTTTGAGAAGCAAGTTAATGCTGTAGTTAAATCTAGCTTTTTTCATTTGCGGCGTGTAGCAAAATTGAAGTCTCTTCTTTCAGTAAAGCAGTTTGAACAGATTATTCACATATTTATTCTATCTCGTCTTGATTACTGTAATTCTTTATATTATGGTATAAGCCAGTCTTGTTTGAAGCGTTTACAGAGGGTTCAAAATGCTGCCGCTAGGCTGTTGACCGGCAGACGAAGGTTCGATCATGTCACGCCCATTTTAATTTCTTTAAACTGGTTACCAATTAAGTGCAGAATCATTTTTAAAGTCTTAATCTTTGTTTTTAAATCATTACACAACCTGGCCCCATTGTATCTCACAGAGGTTAGTTCTAACTACAATCCTTCTAGATCTCTGAGGTCTTGTAATTCTGGCCTCCTTACTGTTCCAAGATCAAGACTACAACATCGAGGTGATCGAGCCTTCGCCGTTGCAGGTCCTAGTCTCTGGAATAACTTACCTGTTTCTATTAGAACTGCATCCTCCTTGTCATATTTTAAGCATTTACTTAAAAAACACCTCTTTTCAGTAGCCTTTAATGAGGCTTAGTTTTTGTCTGATGTAAGAGTGTATTGTTTGTTTTATTTTTGGTTTTGATTATAGTTTTTGTACAGCACTTTGGGTCAACCTAGAGTTGTGTGAAATGTGCTTTATAAATAAAGTAAACAAACAAACAAACTCTCAGTATCAGTACTTAAAGATCGATCTGCTCAAAATGCAATCAAGTGGTCACTAGAGACCTTTGAGATGCTTTGTCTCCATCCTCTTGATCTGACCCATAAATAAACTCACCATGAAAAGCAGCCTATAAAGTATCCTCCAGGCAGCTATGGAATGGTACTTGGTCCTTCTGGCCAGAGAACAGCCCTTCCTTCTAATCTTGCCCACCCTGAAAGTTGGCATGTTTGCTGAGTTAGTCTTCAGCTTTGGTTTTGTCACACTCACACTCTTGCTCCACTTAACTCACGACATGTCTCCCTCTTCCAACTGCAAGTCAACAATCAAGCATTTCCAAAATCCTCGGTGTTAGGCCCGTTACAGTATCTTTTTAAAGCTTAGGGCTTTCTGACAGGATCTAAAAATCTATCTCTAGCAGGTTTTGTGGACATCGACACTACACTGAAATTGCTGCTGCCCACTGAAATCTGCATATCAATTGCTGGCTCGCATGACCCCGCTGCAGTTTCCAGAGAGCATAATGAAGTGCTCGGACAGTTTGCAAACACTACCAGTAGCCTAGCCTTTCAATAACATCAACACAATGGAAACGTTTCTGGATGGTCTGTGAACACTAAGGCTAACATTACCACACATACTGAAAAGAGAATTGGCTGAAAATATCAACCAGAACTACACCGAGAAAGAGACAATGATTTTATTAGATTTCTTAAAAATAGCTCTGCTTTTCGAACAGTCTCAAAATAGTCTGAAATTTTCCATAAACATCGAGCTGAACTCTCCTCAGTTGTTTGCTCTGGGCTATCACACAGCTCTCAGGCAAATATCTTTTTCTTAGAATTATTAATGTGAAAACCTAAGTAAACAGCATTACATCTGATGTCTGGTTCTGCGCAGTAGACAAAATAAACTAGTCTGCTGCCCATAGTTAGTAATCAGAGAGGCCTCTCAGAGCGTTGTTTATTTCAAATACAGGTCATGTAACACTAAACCTTGCCAGGATCTGAACAACACATTAAACATGCACCAAACAATCACGTGCCAGTCAGATCATAGGGTTTTTGTTTGTTTGTTTTGTTTTTTGCAAGCAATTTATTTATACATATGTTTATATTAATCCTTATGCACATCCTTTACTCTGGTAAAGTAGAAAAACATTGTAAACCAGATACCTTTATGTACTATAAAAATTATTTTTCGAGATTATTGGAATGTTATACAAGAAAATACTATTTCAGTGTTTCTACTTCAAAATTTCACGCTTAATTCATCGTTACTTGCCATTTCTTTGTAATTCTTTGTAATATTTACTAGCAATTTCACTAGAGTGTAAATTATTCAAAAACAAGATTTCATCATTTCATGGGTATAGGTCTTTATCCTGTAACATATTTTGTGCTTGTTAGGCAAGGCAAAGCTAGGCATGACAAGTCAAGTTTATTTGTAATGCACATTACACATGGTGGTAATTCAGTTTCGCTTTCCCAGCAACACAAAAAAGATTAATGTCTTGCTCATGTGGAAGATAAAATTTGCACTTCCGACCTTTTACCACCAGTGTAATTGCTTTAGAATATCAAGGAATGACTAGACAGAGCGGTCTCTACCCTGCTGTTTCCACAGTCAGTTTTCCTGTTTCTCTTTTCCCCCCTGAAAGTGCAAAGCGGAATGTTACAGCCTGGTCTCATTGTTTATACGTAGGCATCAGTAAGCTACATTTACAGGTACAAAGCATGCATTTTTGTACATTTTGACTGATGCTGAAACAGACAATTTGGACAAACTGAAAGGACGTATTGGTGTATTTTATGGTTCTATTGTAACAGCACGCCAAACAAAATAAATATTACGTAAGTAATGGTTAAACGATTATAGAAATGTTATTAATTTTAAGGTTTTAATGTGTAGTCTTCTTTAACATTATGTAATCTGAAACAAGTTGGCAGCAGAAGTCGCACAGATAAATTTAAAAATCATATCATATTAAGTAAATGAGTAAACTGCATTTAATAAATGTGACTGAAAACATAATGCCATTGATATAACTGAATACAATATAATCAAAATGTTAAGGCCAGGAGTTCAATATTGATGAGATTCATTTGTATGTCTGTGAAGTTGTTCATACATAATAATTTACAAGATGCTGTCAATATGTCAAAAATGTATGTTTCAGCGTCTACGCAAATGTAAGTAAAGAATCACACTTTGCGTCAAATACTAAGTATATACTACAAATACTAAGTAAAGTACTCATGAGATTATGTTGAACAATACAATTATCAAGTATGAATAATCTTGGCTTGGGACCAACACTTTGTGTAATTTCTATTGCTTTGCGTGTTCAAGGACTTGATATTGTTTAAGAAGCATAATTAGCCCAATTTTTTATTCACATATAGCACTTACTGACTGTTAATGTGCCCTCCTTAAAGGCTAGTTCTGCACTAATGCATGTTTACAGCTGCAAAACATATTATTAGACTCATTAAACCAACACAACCCAAAGCGACGTGCACAAAAAGTGTCCGTGTAACAAAAGGAAATCCTATGACTACAATCACTGAGCAGTTTAAAGTTCTGGCACTTTATTAGCTGAATGAAACCATAAAGAACAAACAGTGGTGACTTCTCTAAGGTCGCCGGAGAGGGACTGTGGGAGGCAGAAGGATTATAGGTCCTGTACGTCTGCCAAAAGAAGGATTATCCTCATTTGGCATATTCTTTGGGCAAGGTGTTAAACTACTGCTAACTCCCCTCTTCAACAAGTCACCACCAACAAACAGCGATTAACTCTTGCAGCCCTTAAATTCTGACATACTCATTGCATTGTGTTAATTCCTGAAAACCCAGACTAACAAAATCTTGCATAGAGTGCTGTTCATACAACATAAAATAAAAATGTATGGGAAGCAAAGAGGATGTAATGTCCCTGGAGAAAGCATTGGCCATTGCTCAGAAGAAAATGTCCTGTCACACTGTAGTAGAGCTCTGACAGGCTGTGATTCATCCCAGAGGTTACAGCAATTGTGCCATGTAGCCATCTTCTTTTTAAAGCCCGATAAATAAAGACACACACACATAAATCGACGTGGATAGCCAAGCAATCCAAACGGCACTTGCATTTATGTGCTCTAGTGCACATTTAATCTATTATTCTTCTTCATCATGCACAGAGTTTTTCAAGCAAGTTTTAATAATGAAACACAATGTGTCAAAATAATGTGCCCAGTTCACAAGAAAAAAAGAAAGTGATGTTAACTCGATGTTAATTAAGCAATGTTAATTCCTCAGATATCAACACCAATGCAATCAACAGGCCGAAATTATTAGGTAAAAACTGAACTGCAGTCAATCCCCCCTCGTATAAATATAAGAGGATTTGGTACCATGAAAACGGATCCTTCTGCAACATTCTGGCAGGCCATGCAGGCAGCAATATCCTCCAGCAGTCGGGCCAGCTTGTTCTGGAGCAGCCGATGTAGAGTGAGAAGAGTTGAGTTAAGGAAGATATCCTTGCCTTCCTTGACACAGTCTGGCCAGAACCAGCACATGGCAAGGAAGGAACAGAGAACCTCGACCGGCGATTGCTCACAGAGGCAGAGCTCAATGAGCGAGGCGAGGTAGATGCATGGTCTGGCATCCCGTTTGGTCTGCTCTGCCATTGGAGCTGACCCGGTCCCATGGGCAGTGCTCGTAGTGTTATCTTTCCTCTTCTACGGTTCCCTTCCCAATCTCTGGCTGTGTACAGGACTGTTAAATAAGCTCAGATTATTAGTCAGCTCACAGCCATATGCTGACTGACTGGCTTAGTCATTCCCATCCCCCTAGTTCAATGGTAAACACTGAGGGTCTGGTAATTGGAAATTATGGGGTAGCTCCCAAACTGGCTTTTGAGAACACTTTGCTCGGCTGTGCGTATAAGCAGCCAAAGATATATTTTTGGAATGATCAAGGCTTTCCAACTTCAAGCATGTCTTGTCAAATACTTCTGCTAATGAAGTAAACTTAAAAGCTGAGTTATTTCACAGCTTGATATTAAAAAGCCTTCCCAGAAACTACAACCCCTTTGCCCATAAGTAAGGTTACTTTCCTGATCTATCTCTTTATGGCAGATGAAAATGCAGTGCCAGAGTTTAGGAAACAGGAGCAATTGAGAGAATTTGGGCGGGGGGGGGGGGGGGGGGGGGTTTTATGTTCTGGATGCCAGTAAAGAGTACATACAGAGTTTCAGACTAAAATACACTATATAGTAACAACTACGATGTTTAACACAGTAGGTACATGAAAAGGTGATTATCATTCACTGTGCACCCACAGAGGCTTCAAAACTAGGTTTACATGTCAGGGACTACATCTTTGTGCTGAAGGTTAACACTGAATGTGTTTAATTACAAAAAAAAAAAAAAGGTTTTAATGAAACTTGATTATATGCACAAAGTAGTCTTCATAGATTACAGTGGAGGAATTTTACAGGGTTGTCTTTGGTGGTTATGAAACGGACTGTGATATTCCAGAAGGATAACACTCAAAACTCTATAGATCAAAAGGTTTGGAAAGTGGTAGCAAACACCCATTCACACTTTATTTTAAGGTCCAATTCTTGCTATTAACAGGCACGTGCACACATAGACATCAAAGGAGGCTTGAGCACCTGCCCTTTTTCTTCCTCAAGCGAAAGTGCCCTTTTTTCTGGGGAGTTTTTTTTTTCTTTTCTTTTTTTTTAATAAATGAATATATGTATATATGTGTGCGTGTTTCTGTTTGTGCA
This sequence comes from Tor tambroides, assembly GCA_021397915.2. Classification (NCBI taxonomy): domain Eukaryota; kingdom Metazoa; phylum Chordata; class Actinopteri; order Cypriniformes; family Cyprinidae; genus Tor; species Tor tambroides. The sequence continues at coordinate 71,582 of JAFVLL020014974.1, read as the reverse complement.
CAGCTTTCCCTGTCAAACAAATAAAAAAATCTAAATATCAGGTCAGGTCAGGAAATGTTGAGACTCAATCGAGTTCCGATGCCTTTCTCCCCTCCGCAGCACAGTACAGCAGAGCAGTAGTGTAGCACGCACTATCAGACAGGCAGAGAGCCGCAGAAGTGAAGCCCTCCCTCCCTTTCCAGTTGTGTTTGTCTTGGTGTGGAGGTGAGTGGTGATGAACAAAAGCTACCTGTGCCTTGAATTTACAGCTAATTATCCAAAAGACAAAAGGCAAATATAGTTAATTTGTCTTGCTAACATCCATGACTCATGAGAGCTACCATGTGAGTTAGCTAAATTTTAGCTAAGGCAATAGGAAGTCTAGTAGGTTAGACCAGTGCGTGTTCTTTCACTGCATGATTAAGTTTATTACAATGCATCTAGAATGATCACAAAATTCAAGATATGGGTGCAGAAATGTATATATTTATATCATTTCATATAGTTAATCAGTATCAAACGAAGGCTTATGTTTTTTTTTTTACACCAAAAAGCAGCATGATTGATTTTCAACACCAGTTCAATAAACAAGAATTTAATATTAAGACACTTGTGTTTCAGACACAATATTGACTGTTTTTGCTCTGTTTCTCCAACAAATATAATTCCAATTTACGTCTCTGAGCAACATGACGCTGATTTGTTCCTCATTAAATGAATCATCCATTTAAATGATTCGGTTCAGTCGCAATGACTCACTTATTAACAGTGACTTGTTGCCACCTACTGGCAGTTCTAATTTCTCATTTAAAGGGGACCTATTATGCAAAAAAACACTTTTATAAGCTGTTTGAACACAGTTGTGTGGCTGCAGTGTGTGAAAACAACCAGCCTATAATGTTAAAAATCCACCAACTCATTTTTTATTAAAACCAATAAATCATAAACAGTCTCTCCAAACGAGCTGTTTCAGATTCTCCCTCTGTGCATGTCACTGAGGGGAAAAGTCCCACCCATTTGTGACGCTCTCTGCCCTATTAACATAAACACAGCTCTGAGTGAGAAGCTGCGGTCCGCCATTACTGGAGATATATACACTGTCAGCACCAAAGAGGCTTTACAAGTGTTGTGTTTTAAGATGCACTAATGAACATAGGAGTCACCATAATCTCCCCTCATCTGAGCCGAGGACACTGTGGTTAAATATCATTTTCAAAGGAAATATCACGGAATAAATTGGTAACATCCCCAATATGTTGAGGAATTAATACCAACGCTTCGTGCACGAACGTCAGCTCCAGATAAAGTAAGTATCATGCATTAGTTTTCCAAATTGCCTTTCTGAAAGAGCTTCTTGGCACTCTGTACGGCTAATTGCTAAAGCTATCATTGTCTCTGTGTGTTTTCACTGATGCTGCCTTCAAGTGCTGCCAGAATGATCGTGAATAGGAATGTGGAACGTTAGTTAAAAGTTGCGTATGAAAGCAATGTGAGTCGATAGTTTGAAGTTGTCAAGCTTATGATCAGAAGTGGGACTTATAAAGTTTGTGATAGCATGAGACCAGCTATGTTGTTATTTTTATCCCGCCGTGCTCCCCGTCTGTGTAATTCATAAACGTGAATTTATTATGCACAGTATAATCAGATGACTGACTTTGAAACCGAGTAGTTTTCTGTAAAGATAACAGGCTTGTACTAATAGTGGAATGTTTATTTGTTTATTAGCTTGAGCTCTTGAAGCTCCGCCCTCTTCTCCGGGAGCAACAGCTCACTGGCATTTAAAGCAACACTCAAAACAGCGCGTTTTAGCTCATACCCTAAAAGTGGCAATTTTAACAAGCTGTAAAAATTTATCTGTGGGGTATATTGAGCTAAAACTTCACATATATGCTCTGGGGACATCAGAAAGTTATTTTACATCTTGTAAAAAGGGGCATAATAGGTCCCCTTTAAAGTATCTTTTCATTTTTTTTAAAAATAATTTCAAATATCACTATTCAATGTTTTATGTTTAAAATATCAAAACAGTATTTCTGCATTTGTAACTGCAGGTTAAATGCATTCATGTTCTGCACTAAACAGTATAAATGCATCTAAATGCCACTACTAATGCAGCTTCTGTGTTTTCTCTGCATTGCAAAGATTAAGCTTGTCAACACTGATTTCATTTGCTTGGTAACAGCCCAAATGACTTATTATTCTAATTGACTCATTCAATTTAAGAATCTGACTGAAGAGAGGATGCACACTTTTAGAAAAAAAGACTTTATAAAGGTTTAAAAAAAAGCCCATCAAAGGTAAAAAATCAATTTAAACTTATTGGAAAAGATTAATTTCTATCACTGCTTTGAACTGACCACCACAAAGAATATGAAAAATATCAAAAACTTTAGGAGTCAGCTGTCCACGGTAGTCCTTAAGATATCAGCACAATAACACACTCAGCAAAATTATCGCTATCGGTAAAATCCCAGAAAATATTGAGATTTTTTGTCAGTATCACACACCCCTAATATATTTAATGTTTTGTTTAGAAAAAAATTAAAATAAATATGAGAAGTGCCCTTTTTTCCACTTGAGCCCCTGCCCCTCAAAATGTATGTGCATGTCCCTGGCTATTAACAAACCATTAACTATGACTTTTGCCTGAATAAAGTCCTAATTTGCTGCTTATTAATAGTTGGTAAGATAGTTGTTAGGTTTAGGTATTGGGTCGGATTAGGGATGTAGAATATGGTCATGCAGAATGTGTGTTATATAAGTACAAATAAACAGCCAATATGTTAATAATAGGCATGCTAATAAGCAACTAGTTAATAGTGAGAATTGGTCCCTATACTAAAGTGTTACCAAACACCCAAATAATGACAATGGAAACAGCCATATCATATACCATACTACAGTTTATGCCAGACATATGGACACATTATTTCAATCATTTAAACTACACTCTCTTCGACCCTAACGGAGGTACTAATCTAGGGTCATGTGACAGCAGCCACATCATGTTCAAATCAATTTACTGAATTTTAATACGTAGAAGTGATTACAAAGCGAGGAAAGAAATGTGTTTCCTATGGACTCTGATAAGAGTTTCACACGGCTCTGTCTGTTAGCTGATGATGCATTAGATCAGCAATTCATAAATTCAAGCGCAAACAGACCCAGATACAGGAATATTATGAACTGCTATGTGCATAGGGACTCACAGTTGTTCATCTGCAAACAATAAAAAGGATCCCTACCCCCATCTAATCCACCTCCTCAGCAGATCAATTCTAGAATGATAACTGAAGTTTCTCACAGCCACAAGCAAAAAAAGCTTTGTAAAAGAGGAGACTTCATTAACATGAACTCAGTAAGACAGCCTACAACAATGTATCATATATAAAAATCGCATCATAAGGAAAAATGGAGTGAAAACACTTTATGGCCATCTTTAAACATTTTTTCAGTGTTTTCCAGTGTTATTTATTCTGGAAGGCAGTAAGCAATGAGCAGTGCAGCTCATCAACATGAGCCTTTAATTAATACATTTGCACATCAAGAGTGGAGCAGGCTTGCAACTCAAAGAAAAATAAATCTCTAGATTGGGAGACCTCTTGTTTACAGTGCTCAGCCTAAGAAACAAGCAGACATTAAAAAAAAAATCTTCACTTCACTTTAAAATCAAGCAACCCATCTTTTTCTTATGAAAATATAAACAAACACAAGGAACTTCTGAAACCAGGATTCCACATACAACTTTGTACAGCATGTCTATAAAGCAAACACCAAAACATCCATGCACACATACATTTTCGCTCCTTTATTAGGTACTCCTGTACACCTGCCTGCAGTGTAAATATCTAGTCAGCTACTTGTGTTGCAGCAACTCAACTAAGTTGTTAAAACTAAAAATTGAGAAGTATGAGGTGATAAGATATTCTGTGAAAAAAATTGTTGGTAGGGTGTGAATTACAGTGGGTTGGGGGGGGGGGGGGATATAATT
>JAFVLL020014974.1:18859-63859 GCA_021397915.2 Tor tambroides | reverse complement strand
ACAGCCTTCTCCTGCTTTGTGAGCTGCCAACTATTTTCAGTTTCAGTTTTCTAGACAACTGCTGAAGAACCCATTGTGCTGATTGTTGGGGCAAGGTCCGATGAGTCTGGGCATTTAAACCTTTGAGATTGACATCACCTGGTCTTTCCAGACGATGATTGAGAACAATCCATGACACTGTCAGGTCTCAGCTTTCCAAAGGGGGCAGTGCATGCTATAAACTCTGCAGGGTGCCCAAACTTTTGCAGACGCCTTTTTTTGTTTTCTGTTATTTTGAAAGTGTAAATGATGGAAATAAAATCTAACTTTTTTTGACATATTATAAGAATGTCTAATCTGTAATTTGATGCCTTTTGGAGATTTTTCCATCTTTCCTTGGCTTCTTTATGCATATTAATACAAATTTTTACCTGGGGTGCCCAAACTTTCGATCCCCACTGTATATATATATATATGTGTATATGTACGTATATATGTATATGTGTGTATATATATATATATATATACAATGTATATGTTTTTTTTCCTCTCAGAGCACATGCTATGTGGGTAATGGTCTCACTGGGTGGTGGACTAAGGCATGGCCCTTTCACCTGCTATTAAAGGAGTTTCACTAAAGTGGCAATGCACCACTATCAACCTAATCATAATATGACTAGCCACTGAGCAGGAACATTCACTCTGCAGGAGGATGAACTCACAGCTGCTGCCCCTATAAACCCCTACACCCCCCACCCCTGCCGTCCTCCATCCGTCCTCTCCTCGCTGCGGGGTGGGAGTGGCTATATGGCATTGCTTTAGAAATGACAAAGAGGGCAAAGAAGGACAAAACTGAATCTATCCATCTATCTATCTATCTGTCTGTCTGTCTGTAAAAAGAAAAAATGATCAATATTGGAGCTGTAAGTCAAAATCAGTACTTTTACACAGGTGAAGCTGAAGGTGTAGCCTTATACTCTTGTATTTAGTGGTGATATTCTTCATTTGAATGCATTTGGGCCCTTGTAGGGTTTAAAAATGTTGCTGGTTTGTGTGTCCTCACCTTGTGCATTTAAGTGCTGCTGCTGGGATTGTGCTGGAAAATAAATAACTAAAATGTGTAAACAATGTGTAAGGGGTGGCGCTAACACGTACCCAGGGAACGTGTGTGTCGGGAGCTGACGTGTGAAGGCACAGAAAGCAATTATATGCATGATGCCTTGATTTTATCACCTCTAGCAATCATGTGTGCAAAGGCTTGAGATGGACATCCAAATTGTCATTTCTTGAGGGACGGGGAGGGGTGTGTTTCTTTTTCCTATTTGCCTGTGTGCATTTTTTTATTGTTTAGGATGAGATCCATTTGTTATTTACAGCTGCTGATGGAGACATTTCATTACCCTTGCTGTAGCTGTTTGCCTGTAATGCAGATGTCAAAATGGTCTTACTGCAACTGCTACAGAAATGGCTGTTTAAATTCATGATAATAAATGGAAATTACTCTCTGCTGTGCAAGAGGGAAGTGCATGGGTTTCCACACTACCTTGATTTATTGCCTCTGTGCTTTTTCTTGTGACTTTACTGTTCAATAAAATAGGAATGCTTTTGACTGATCTAGCATTCATAAAGTGCTTAAACATAGGGCCACTGTTCATTTAGCCCTCTTATCTTGCTTATCCTCCATTTCCATCTCGCCTTGTGTCTTCAGCCAGACACCTCAGAAGCCTGTAGTCTCATATAAGCTAGAGAGAGTCTCCATGAGAATCAATTCATATCTGATTCTCAAAGCACATCAGTAGTTCCTTTGGTTCCCATCAATGCCTTGGGCTGTTCATAAAGCGTAGGACGAGCCATTCCTACAGTAAAAACAAGCCTCACTGGCAAAAGCCCTGTCAGCTTGCGCTGGTTACATTCTCTCTTTCGGCTTCCTCATCTGAGCTGAAGTAAGAGCGGTTGTCTTTTGAAAGTGCTGTCATGATTAATGTATCCCTACTCGTTGCGGGACTATTTTCTCCTTTCCCTCACTGTATGCATTTCCAGCCGCATACTCCATTGTTTCACTGGCAGTTATGTAAAGGAAATAATGGTTACTCAGATAGCCCTGAGGGACTGCCACCTCAATTTGATGATTCTCCATTAGAAACGACAAATTAAAATTCACACCCTTTGTATTAAGGGAGCACTTGCACTCAGGTGCAAATGAGCAAGGGAACCTATACAGTAGGGGGCAAATATATAGTCTAGTGTTGCTGTTGAGTTTTACTTGTAATGTGTGGAGGTTATTAATGACAGTTTTAGCTGAAATTGACCCATATCTGTGTGTATAGGCCATTTGTTTTCTGCATTATTACCAGGATTAAAATAACTTGAGGAAAGGGGGAGGGGGGTATATTACAGTAAAGCTAGTTTGTGTATATACATGTATAACTCCATGCGGTTGCTTCTAAATCCTGAGCTGTAAATATTTCATATAGCTCAGTGTTTCGTTGTGACTTCTTGGGGACTTGAATCTACCTGGTCAAAATTTCAGACGCCTTCACAGAGGGAAGGGATGAAGTGCCTCATTTTAAAACCAGCATCCCAAGCTGGGTAAATGACAGGTGGCCAAATTGATTTCTTGAATGTTGGTTCTCCTTCTGCATAGTTGAGGCAGATGAGTCAATGCTTTCTGAAAGCTCTCGTCACATCTTTCCCTCTCTGTCATCTCCGGTGTAATGCTGTTTTGTAGCCCTTAACACCAGAGGGGCTCTTCAAAGCCTTGTATCCTGCTCATAATTTATTTAAAATGAGCCCAAGTGGAAGAATCTAGCCAAAGTCTAGGAAGCCAAGAGTCCTGCATGACTGCAACACAACCAGGTGGGTTTACAGTGTGTTAAATCACAGTAAGGCATGTAGCTGAAATGCAGGTCAAATCAATGTGCATTTTCTCTTTATCACCTAACTAATTACATTTTCATCTGTATCTCCGTTATCTTCATCACACGTCTCCATTCTGAGGACATTCCAGCACATTTCTTTAATTTAAGGCAAAATATTACTACTATATCCTCTAGATGTTTAGCGTTGAGCTTTCACTTAATCGATTAAGTTCAGAATCCACACTCTGGATTAATACAGATAAACAATTTGTTCTGCTACAGGTCGGTAACTGGTTCTGGAGCTATCAAAATTATGCCTCCTGCTACAGTTACACAAGAGAAACAGGGTTTAGCCTGGGCACAGCAGACGTCTGTGTCGATTTTGCATAATGAAAAGAAGCAGTCCTTTAGTGCTGATCGGCGAACCAGGGGAGATAGTAGCCGAAGCATCCCCTACGTTATCACTAGACTGTGGCTATAAGAACATTTAGGAAGCAACAGTGTAACAAGAGACTTACTATTCACGTTTGAAGAGGCTTGTTTTGATGGTCCTTCAAACAGGTGTTACTGTAGCAACCGGAACTGGCTTGTCATCGTGCAGCGTCACCCACCGCCTCCTCTCCCAACCCTCTGCTTTTCTTCACTCGTATATCTCTCTTGTGCTAGTTTCCATTCCGTTTCTCCCCCTCACTCGAGTGGGAGTAGCTTGTGAAAATGGTCTCCAGGTCTGACTGTAACACTGTTGTCTGTGTCTCTGTGTGTGTGTGTGTGTGTGTGTGTGTGTGTGTGTGTTTTCATCTCGTCACCCCGCGGTGTGCGTAGGTGGATGTGGGGGTGGTGCACTTCACTCCGCTGGCTCAGCCCCAGATCCAGCAGCCCTTCAAGCTGGTCGAGAGGATTGTCAAGAACGCCTTCCAGTTCCGGAGGAAGCACTGCCGCAGAGGGCTCGAGTAAGCATTTCCCTGGCATTCTGTAAACTACTTTTCCAAACTCCTCTCTCTTTACCTCTATTCTCATGGATTTTAGTCAGGGTGGATACAGAGATACGAAGTACAGTACGCACAATTGCATGTACTGTTGTGTACCTTGGTGTTGTGTTCATCCAGCAAAACATTAAATACATAATTCCAAATTAAAAATTTCAAAAATTGAAATGATTCCAGTCCCGCTCCTGAAAGACCACTGTCCTTCAAAGATCAGTTCCAATCCTAATTAAACACACCTGAATCTGAAGCGAATCAAGGTGTTGAGGATTACTATAAAACCTCCAGGCAGGTGTGTTGGGACAGGTTAGAGCTCAGTGCTGCGGGAAGCTGGCCCTTCAGGGGCTGGAATTTGGGAAGGAGCTCGACAATTAGTGTCACTGAACTGAGGAATGTGAGGGAGAACATCTGTAATTTCACCAGCGACATAAACTGTATGTGTCGCTGCTTTTCTAGTTTGACAAGCGCTAAGCGAACATCCACACAGACCATATAACGTCACTTCCATGCCACTTCTCTAGTTTTCTACGTTAACTCATTGTGTCAGCGTGTGATGACTGGTTTTTTCTGTGCTGCAGGATGCTGTTCCCAGAGTCTCAGCGTCAAGAACTGACGGAAGAGTTGCTGCGCAGTGCTGATGTGGATCCCACACTGCGGCCCACAGAGATCTCTATTTCTGAATTCAGGGCTTTAGCAGACGCCTACAGTAAGCTTTGCGAGGAGAACCAAGGCCTCATCGACTATGACTTCAGAGAAGAGCTGAAACTCAAGCATCAGGCAAAGAGACAGTTGGGCAGCAACCGTAAAGGACTTAACCTTCAGACCACAATAGAGGAAAATGTTAACGACCGTCAGCATTAAGAGTCTGCTGCCTTAGTGGCTGTTTCATCAGCTGGCATGATTTTTTTTTGGTCTTTTGAATGGATGCTTGCAGTATGTAGAAGACTAGCCAGCAGAAAGGTAAATTAAGCATCAGCTGAAAATTTTCAGCTAAAAAAAAAAAACCCATTGTGACATTTAAGCACTCTGCAAGGGCAAGGAGAAGAAAAGCTTTTAGAAAATGCAAGGGGATTAAAATAAAGTTATGGGAGATATAGTTTGAGAACACTCTGAATTATCACATTAAGCTGTTTTGTAGGTAGGAAGGAAAATTACATTAATCAATTCCAGTTCCTAGTCACCCTCTCTGTATTGAACCGAGGAAGAGCGAGGGTTCCCCAGAAAACCTGTCATATAAAGCAGCTATGGGAATGCTTTAATCATTTTACCGCTAGAGGCTGACAACCATCTGTCAGAGAAAAAAACATTTGCCATTGTTACCTAAAAATAATTTGACTTTGATGAATAAATTATTTTTTCCTAGACTTTAATGTGTGCTAATAAGATTTGAGTTCTTTGTGTCCCTAAGGCCTGACATCAAAAACTCAAATGCTGAAAGTGTGATGCAGTAGTCTGTCACTTAATGTATGCATTTTATTTTGTTGCAGAAAACAGGAAATCATTAGAACAAAAATAATCCAGCAATGTAATCAGACACCTTTTTATTACAGTTTTGGGCTGTGAAGTGTCAACAGTATATAAACTCTTAAAATTAAGTTACAGTAATCCATGAGAAAAAAAAAATACTATTTACACATTTAAACATTCTGAAAAAGGACAACTGCAGGCTTTATTTCAGAGTTGCATTTCCAGCATAGCACATTTAAAGTCCTGATTGATTGTTTACAACTGACCCTGTTTTTGTAACAAAGTTATGGGTAGTTTGTCCATAGAGATCTCCTGCCAGTCTTAACCCAACATTTTGGATTCCTGTTAAAAAAATATAAAAGGAAACTTGCTAATAAATAAAATATTTTATACAAAGCAAACCCCATGACAAAAATAGAAGCAATGCTTCGATTTAAAGTAAGAAGCATATGTAGTATCCAAAACACAAGGCAAAATTAAAAATCTGACAGAATTCGGTTCTTGTAGCTAGATAGCTCCTAGTATGTGGGAGAGCAAACTGGTCTTACTTTTGCATCAGGATGCCATGTAAAAAGAGTGAAGGCAGGTAATTTGGTTCTCTGGTGCAAAACAGTTGCAATGTGGCCAGTTCAGTGAATTAGTGCTGTGGATCATGGAGAATTATGAAACACAACACCATTTTGAATGAAGGTCTGTCAAACCGTGGTTCCACAAAAGGTGCAAATGAATTGTCTGGCCTCAGTTGCTTCCCTGAATTGGCTAATAACTTTAGAAAGGCTGCGTGGGCTCAATGTGGCTCAACACCAGGTCAAGCAAATAGGCTCTGAAGCCATTCTAAGCTTTGTTCTATGGTGGCCAGGTGACAGACACTATGAAGTGGTCACGTTTTTTGCCTCGGCGGTGTTGTCATAGAAGAAGTCCTCATTGACAACAGAGGTCAGGCTCTGCACACTGAACTCCTTCTCCAGTAGTGAGTTAAGGTCCACACTATTTGCCATTGTCTCAGTCTGGCTGTCCAAAGAGTGGCTGTGTCGACGCATGTTCAGTAGAGCCGCCTGGCTGTGTCTGAGACTACTAGTGCCTCTGCCAGACTTGCGTTTTACCACGCTGAAGTGAGCTCGCTTTATAGAAGACTGCCTTTCTGGAGTGTCCACTTCTCCGCTCTCTGGAAGCACATGGGGAGCAGGCACCTGGGAGGCCTCCTCGGTCAGCCGAAGCCTGCAGAACTGGGCCTCGATAGCACTGGGATAGTCTCTCCACGCCTGGTCGTTGGTCTCATTGTCCTCGTCACTGATGATGTTGGATTCTTTGAGGCCGGTCTGCTGCGGGTGAGACTGCTGATCCAGGTGAGCGCTGGCACTGCTGGTGGTTCCACTGCTTACACTGGCTGAATCTGAATCTGGGAGAGACAGCCTTAGAGGGTCATTGTTGGGGCTAGAACTGTCATTTGAAGGCTGCTTGGAGAGCAAAAAGGGTCGAGAAGAACCTGTGGACCACAAATGAACACAATCAACATGAATGTTGAGATCTTGTTGATGTACAGTAATCTCTGATGAAACACTGCATTGCGACACTTGACAGACACCCTATTTCTATTCTTAACTTGCTGCACAGCTACTCAAACCTCTTTGTTCCGGCACTTTAGAGGGAATTGATTGCTGTGACCTTTTTTAAAAGGTTCTGACATTCGAAGCAGCTTGTGATGTAGCAGTTTTTTTTTTTTTTTTTTTACCAATAAATTTCCCTTGTAAAATGCATCAACACTTCCATGCGTCACAATGTTGGCCACTTCCAAAGTAAGTAAAGGGGAGGTCACACTGACCTAGCTTAGCAGAAGTTGGCAGAGTTTTTCGAAGGGGAGTTAGTCGCTTTTTGCAGGTTCTCTCAGGCTGTTGCTCAACTCTTTGCATGTTTCGACGCAAGTTCTCCCGCAGGATGGAGCGAATCACCTTGATGATATTCACTTTGCATTCTGGGGTGCTGCAAATGAGAAAATGTGAAATGTTAAGCTCCGTATGGAATAAAATGGGACACTAAGTTGTGAAATGTCCAAGTAGGCAATTCCAACCTGCTACACAACTGGAACACCGTCTCAGGCCTGCCCTCTTTTTGTGATTTGGTGTGGATCAGCTCCCAGATGCAGTCTGTGTCTTCAGACAGCATGAAAATGCAAAAGGTTGATTATTTGTACATGTGGAAATTACAGATCTATGATCATCTATGAGATCAAACAAGTCAGATTTGTCTCTTACCCGCTGTATTGCCTAGTCTAACCTGTAGTGCTGACAGGGGAATGAGCCAGCGAAACTTGAATGGATCCTGCTCTACGTGGGCTGATTTTGAAGTTGGCTGGCAAACAAAAGCATGACATAAGACTTTTGTATTTATATCTATTTTTAAAATATTAAAACTGTATTATGTAAATGTGATATCAAAACACCATTCATGAAAAGTAATCTGTAAAAACATTTTATGTTAAAAGGATGAATGTGTTAACACATGAATGTGTTAACACATGACTGCCCCCACTATAAAAAATAAAGTGACCCCATTAAGGAGCTGCTAAGTAATTAGACGGAATGTGAAAACCAGACTTACCATCTTCTTTCTCACTTTGTTATTCTCCCTGTACAGCAGTATCACAGCTCTCTTAAAAACTAATAAGACAAATAAGAGACTACGAGTCAAGCAGATATGTTAATTTTAGAAAACGAAAAGCTGCCAATATATCTGAAACAAGCCCAACATACTTTCACAGATCTATAAAAAGCTCTGTGAGAAGTTCAGGCTGAGTGTTGCGTGACAAAATAAACCTTAATATTTGCATTATTTATTTAATATATTACGATATAAAACATTTATTTTGGCACATGAAAAGATAAGAATAATGTTTCATGGGAAATATGCTTTATATAAAAATATGGTTTCATGGGAAAAGACCAGAGCCTCACCAAAAACATTCATCTCAGGATCCTTTTTCATACGGCCCAACGATGGGAACGGGTTGAGCCAGATCACTGAGGAATGCATGAGGAACTGTCCCATAGAAATCTCTGTGACCTGAGACAAAAAAGGAAGAGAGAGACAGATGATGATTGAATATCCTGTTAAATCAAGGGATTACCCTGATGTGTTCAGATTGTATGTGCAGCTGTACCTCTTTCTCGGTGCCACTTTGCTCTGCTACCAGCTGGTCAAATACTGCACCATAGTCTTCATAGATCTTCTGCATTTCATTTATGTGGCTTGCGACTTTTTCCATTTCTTTAAGTGCCTCTGTAATCAGAAAAAAACTGTGTCTAAAAATAATTCATTCTGGGCTTTGATTTCTAAAAATAGCTGTCAAATTGCAGTAAATTACTGTGTGAACTCAAACTGGAGTTTGAAAAAGAAAAAACAACTTATCAGACCTAATCCTGTAATACATCTGTTTAGCTCACATAAAAATTACATTTTTAATAAATGCTACTAATATGTAAATGGGCAGCTTGGGGATTTTGTGAAAATATCTTGTGTAAACTTTTTTTTAATTCTCAATAACCCACCCACAACCAGACAGTGAGCGAAAGCAAGCCTTGCTGTGTGCGTGTGATGTACCTGTGAGGTGGTAGTGTTCCTCACTGTCCGTGTCCGTGAGAGACACCAGCTCGCGGAGCAGCAGGGGGTATTTCAGTACTCTTTGCACCGGTTTGATTAGGTAGGACTCTAGTGTGGATGAGTGCTGCTTGGTTGGATTCCTTGCATCGAGGAACTCCTTAAACGATCGATCTGTTTTAGCTGAAGACAAAAGAGAAATCATAAATGCCAGCACCACCCACTGAGCTAGAAAAAAACATGTTCTTAATGGCCGCTGCAGGTAAATGGCTTAAGGCAATGCACACAGGGCACAAAATCCATCCACAAGGAGGCAGCACAGGCTCTCTGACACCTCATTAGAACCACTGCGGTATAAATGCAACACTGCAGACAATGAACAACACCAAGGTGAGTATCAAGGATCTAGATCGTACCTCCACTGAAATGAGTGTTTTGGCAGGAGTTTGTGAGGGGAGTTAACCAGCACCACCTCTACAGCACGCAGAATGATAAATTTATCACTCGCATTGTCGTTCAAATCAAGAGGAGCTATTAGAGCAGTAATTGAGGCACTCCTCGCCCCAGATGGATTGACACTTCAGGGAGCAATTGGCAGGCAATTAACAAGTCGACACAAAAAGTCATTTTCACTTTGCAAACGGAAACCTTGGCACAACAGAAGCCGTGTGTGAGAATATATAATTACAAGCACCGCTGACAGACTGCTACGCACACTCCTGTTGTTGCATCTGCAGTGCAAGCGCCACGTTTCATGTCCTTACCCCGCAGTAGTTAAACAGAGCGTGTTGTTTCTTATAGCCTTTAAAGTGCAATTTCTGGGGCTGCTCTGAGGATTGCTCTCCTCTTGTAATGGGATGAATTAAAAAGGAGGCCAAGGTACAGTTCTCCACTTTAAATGTGGGCAGGGCAGCCTCTCATTCATTTCTAACTGGGCAGTTTGCCCAAGAAGGAAAAGCAGGCTAATGTTTCACACATAAATTATATTCAACATTTACAGTGGCTAATCACTAATACTCGGTAGGAAATAATGAAAAGATAAACCAACAACGGCTCTTGGTGTTGTGACACTGCCAGCCTAAAACATTTCAGAAGCACCCATACAGAATGAGAGACATTAAATTGGTTCAATTATTCAACATGTAAAACTCTATTATTTTATTGCTCAGAGATGATGTGATTGAGGTGTAATGTGCTGTGCTGTACCTCGTTCCAGAACCTTCTGCACTTTAATGTGGTTGGCGCAAAAGCCACTGTAAAGTTTGAAGTGTTCTGCGTAATACAAAAACGAACCACCCAATGAGAAGAGCAGCTTCTGGATAAGAAAAAAAAGACAGCAATGATACATCATGAGTAAAGAAGTGAGCTTAACACAAAAGAGTTTGAGTCTGAAGTGTTTCATTTGAGCTTGATTCCCTTCAAGGAACCGTTCACACAGCAATGAAAATTTGAATCAGCTACCAACTCTTTATAGCCCTTTCACACTGCACTTTGGTCCTGGAAAATTGCCGGAGTGCCTTCTGTGTGAATGCAAACACGTCCCGGGATTGATTCTGGGATTGATCCCGGGTTGGGGACCTAGTAACTTTCAGTCCCGGAACGAGCGCTGTGTGAACAAAAGCCGGAGCCAATGCCGTAACGGATGTGTCGTAGTGATGACGTAGTTATCGTGCGACTCTTTGAGCGGGTGTTTTCAATAATACAGCCCTGCAGTGCCGGAGGGACTAGTCTGTGTTTTAAACTCGGAGAGCGGTGTTCGCCTAAAAAAACTAAAATAAACAAAAATGTGCGCAAACTGGACTGCAGCAGAAAGCAATACAAACACTTCCGCTTTGCTTCTTCTCGTTCTTCCTGTTTCTTGGCTGTCTAGCGTTTTCGACTCGTACATTATACGTCACATGATGACGTCACGTGTCATTCCGGGACCTTTACGGGTTGTGTGTGAACGCACGCACAGATTCCGGGAAATCACTGGCAGTGTGAATGCAGCAAATCTAACGATCCGGGAACAATTGCCAGAACACATTACCCGTGTATTATCCGGAATCTCTGTGTGAAAGGGACATATGATTCCAAACCTGTTTGATTTTCTTCCATTGAGCACGTAAGGAGATATTTCACAGCTCGAGCTGCTCTTTACCATAATGAACCCAAACAAATCTGACAAAAATCATATTCAAACTGCTTCAACTTAAAATTACTTCATTTTAAGTAGTTTATTTTACCTTTTTCAATTAAAGATTTTTTTTAGTAGTTTTAGTTAAACCCTGTTCTGTTCCTCAGAAAAAATAGCTTTAAAATCGTTTGGTCACATGGAAAAATCATAAACTATCCTTTTGTATTCCATGGAGGAAAAAACATGTAAATGTAAAATGATAAAAGAATTGTCATTTTTGGGGGTGATCTATTCCTTCAACTTGAAAAAAGGCAAATTTGTTCTACTAAAATGCTGTGCATGTCTCATATATTGCAGATGAGAGTATTAATGAAGAAATGAATGCATTTGGCATGCCCACCTTGAATTGTACAGGGGTCTCAAGCATGTTAAAGTTGGGGAATGAACTAATCTTCTCCTCCAGGGTCTGCAGGAAAACTTTCTGGAACTCCAGCATCTCTGGAAGGCTGCCAAATAGACTTTCCATCTGGGCAAAGAAAATACACAACCATTATACAAAAAACAATACGAATGAAAAACAAGCAAGCAAAAAAAGCATGCAAGCTACAACTTTATTATGTGATTGAAAATTACTTCACAGGGTACAATTTAGTACTTCACAGAAAACGGATTTAAATCTGCAGATTTCATTTTAGTTGTGCTAGCTCCTTATATCACAGGCCCCTTGCTAAAGTTTTATTGCCACTCAAATTGTCACTAGTAACTTAAGAAGCAGCGTTAAAGCCATTTTGTTTAGTCCTTGTCTAATTTGTGCAAGGGCATGCTCTAGTGTCCATTAACGGGGCTTTAATATGGCCCACTCTTCAGCACATATTGACTGATCTTTCCTCAGGGATATCCTGAGTCATGTCAGGGTCATATCCAGTTCTCCAGGCGGCAGTCTGAAAGCTGGCAAGTTGAATGTGCAAGTCTTTAGGATCAGTCACATTAGTAGGGACATGCAAGCTTGTGGCAAATGACCCAAGATGTATCACTGCAATCTGTGACAACTCAATCAAACCCTGCTCCAGTATGGGGTTTGCTTTACCTCGTCTTGGGTGAGAAAGGTCTCCTTTTGCAGGGGCTTCAGGTAAATTTCAAACAGGCAGTTAAGGTCCTGTATAGAAGAAACAGAGCACAATATTATATCATGAGCTCTCATAGAATTAGCATCTCCAGAATTGTTTTACTACATGAAACATCTTTTTGGGTAATACGGTATCCTTATGCAAGGTCTGAAAAACAAAACACGCAAGCTAATTAAAAATGTAACACACTAAACTGAAACATTAGGAACAAAACTAAAGCTGTCCTTGCACAGAGGTTGTACCTGCACTAAATTATTGATATAATTCTACAAGACAAAATAGTACAAAATACAGTTTCATTAATAGCTTAAACAGGGCAGTACTACATAAAAAATGTATGAACCCTCTTGTTTTTTTTGTTTTTTTATATATTTATATATATCTTGTTTTATATATATTGCCAAAAGTATTGGGTCGCCCCCTTCTAATGAACAGGTTTGACTACTTTAGTAATTTCCATGAGTATAAATCTTAATGTTTAAGCAAATAATGATACGCACATCTTGTTGACTTTAAAAGGCGGTGTAAACTAGCTCTCAGTTGTATATACAGTACCACAAGTATACTTTGTTTTTTTGCAGTGCAAAGGCTGTGCAAATGTATTTATATAGGAATCTCAATTCCATGACACAGTAGCTCTGTTCCAAAACCCTGCGAGTTACCCTGCCCCCTTAGCACACATCAGACCCCAAATCACAACTGATTTTAATAATATTTCACATTAGTATGTAGATAAGCTAACAACATGACAGTTTAGCAGCCATAAATACACATATTGAGCAAAACAGAAATATTTCATACATTTTTTTTCAACAGTTCAGTTTCATATCAAACCATATACCCGAACTGAATTTTATTTATAAATTAACAGTACTTCCTCCAGTTCATTCTCCAACTTAAATAAATATATTTTTACTGAGCTCAACACAATGCATGTTTATATCTTCTTCATGAAAGATGCATCCAATGCTGCCTTAGAAGCTTTTGGTGCAGTCTTTGTGTTAGGAACATGTTTTTGATGCCTTAATGCTGTCCACAGATGCAGCTCACTAGTTTTTGAAAAAGAGAGTTAGTGCATCACACTAAAACATTGATATATTCTTTAGCACAGTGACTGACATTCTTTAGACAATTTTAATCCAGCAGTTTAAAGATGCCTTAGGTTGCAAAATCTCACCAGAACTGGACCAATTATGGATCTACAGTACTTAGGAAAAATGAAACAAGGTCACTTGGTAAAATTTACATGTAAAAGGTGGATCTGCACCCCTACTCTCTCCTTCAAGTATTAAGTTGCGTTATTGCAACATTTTTGTAATGACTCCAAACCCTACCTAAGACACAGTGTTAGTGAAGCACAGAATTTTTATTTTTTAACCGAAACCCTGAAAACGAAAATGTTTTCATTTAGCCAAAAACTGAAACCAAAAATAAAGTTTATTTAATAATAAATTAATCACATCAATTTAATAATCAACACTAAAAAAAACTGTTGCATATAAACTTTTAAATTGCAGTCTTCATGTAAAGATTTTAATGATATAATTACTAACAAAATATGATCATTGCATGGCTTTCCTCAGTTAAATGTAATGTTACATTGTTTACAGGCTGTTTTATTTAAGTCTTTCCATGTTACAAACACTGAGTGATTACATCAGACATGATACATTTCAGAAAGTTGTATCGTTTCCTTCTGATGTTCATTCATGTTTATATCACGCTTTAACAATAAAGAGGAAGATATGATCAGATCACGTGACGTTTCGAACACACATGAATAGCGTAGACTAAAAGATCCCTGTTCATCAAAATGAAAATCAATTAAAGCTGAGAAATCTATATTGTCGGTCCAGTTACTGTAGTACCCACACATCTGGCATGTTTATGTGTTGTAGCTTAACCTTGTGGCCACAAAATAAGCACTAAATGCACCATCAGAGAAGGTCTGAAATGTCACTTTAATTGTTTCGGTTTCAATGATTTTGCATCACCAAATCAGTTTCAGCCAAAACTGAAAATTAATTCAAATTCAAAGCCACTCCCCGACAGCTCTCAAACCTGCACTATGTGCTGTGGCCATGTTATGGCATCGCTAGGCTGTCGGTGCATCAACCTGAATATTCTCATTAGGCTGATTTATAGCAGTCTGCCAGTGCCGATGCAGCATATCACAGACAAATGGCTCCGGCACAGGACTCTGGGATAGCACCATTTTCCCCTGCCACAAATCACAGAGTGCTGGAATAATCAGACACCTCCCTGACACCTATTAACCACAAGGAGCACATTGCCATTACAGCAGCAGAGTTTTAATGCCATCTAAAGGTTCACCATGAACATCAGCAAGGTAAAACTGGCACCACATAAGAGATCGTATGCAAGCCTCAGGATTATTCAGAAAACAGATGAGAGGGGAGGCGTTTCTATTCAGCAGCTAGAGGAGTTAATTAATAGGCGGTCCTTCGGGACTCAGTGAAGACTCTTCCATCTATCCATCAAACATGTTCTGCGAAAACAGCCATTTTCACCTCATAGGTCTTTCATTAAACTGAGGTTTAGAACTGAACTGATGTGACTTCCATATTAGCACTGAGCTGAATTAATAGGTGAAACAGTTCAGTTTTAATGAAGTCAGTGTATCGTACAGATGACTGCATCTACTCATGTGAGAGCTCATTTCTTTCTGTTGAACTATGTTAATAGGGGATTACAGAGTCAGTTCTCACCTTTACATAGGATTTCTCCGTGTCCACTAATTCCTGGATGACCTTGCATAGTCTCTCTGTGGCAGACATATGACGTGGACAGGGCCTGAGCGTGGGAACCTCTGGCCCCGTTTGCTGCTGGCCCTCCATCAGACCTCCAGAGCCTTCCTGGAAGGAGTGGTACAGCGAACACACTGTATCCACACTCTGCAGGAGACAAATTATTTAAAATAATTGCATTAAATACCAATGTCAAGTAATCAACCAAATGTTTAGGAAAACAAAGAGAGCATACATAGAAAAAAAAAGTATAGTAAATCCTATACCTTTTTTTAAAAAAACTGAATTAATCAAGACATTAGAAAGAACAAAACAGGATTTTCTTGTAAAACATGACATAAAACAGATTTCAAAATTCTTCTAAAGGTATGTTCACATCAGTATTGCTATCATATGCTACTGTAATAGTGCAAAGTAAAAATCACATAAATAAAATATTAATAAATATAAATAAACAATAAAATTATTAAACCATTTCCATTTTGTTCCATTTGTTTTGCCTATCACTTACTGTGAGTTTTTATGTCTGTTTATTATTATTATTATTTTAAAAAGACATTTTTATATAGCATTTTTTAATAATATCAGTAAACTTGCATTTCAGTAAACATGCAATATATATATATATTTATCTACAACTAAAAAATAAAATACAAAATGTGCTAAAAGTCGTCCTTTATTCCTCTTGTTAGCGCATTTTAGGAAAACATGTATTTGAAAGCTTTTTCTAGCTGTTGTGGAGAAACAGCTTGGAACATGATAAGCACAGATTCATTGTGACAGAAATGGTCCATATAAGATGTATGTGCAGGTATTACATAATTTATGCTGGATCTACACCCTACAGACATAGCTGCATCACATCTTCTTAAACACTGCGATCGGTTTCCAAATAATAAGACACTGACGACTTGAAGGGTTGCATCTTGTGTCCAGCTCTGTCAGCATTTACAGTGGTAAGGTTCCCAGCCAAATTCTTATTAAGGTGGTACATCAATACAAACAGCGATATTGCTTACAGAGAAAGTCTCAAAATAAAGGCTGCAGCATCTCGGTTTCAGCTCTCAGAGAGCTGTGAACAAGTGAAACAGCCGACAGGGACAGATCTGTGACCACAGGGGACAAAAACAACACCAAAGCCCTTTTCTGGCTTTAAACCAGCCAGACAGACTCCATATTGAACAGAGCACATGCACCCTGCTGCTGCGAAAATATATAAACTCAGTACTTCGACCTTTTCCTTACACGTATGTTAACTTGCATCCTATTGACCAAAGACCTTAAAACCACCAATCAATATACAGCGACAGAGAACACATTACAATGCAAAGAGTGTTTGTGTGAAATGAGTCAGTGACTCAGCCAGAAGAGCGGCAAGAGAAAATGGGATCTCACAAGGAACAAGCAGATTGCTTCTGCAGTTCGGTTTACTAATTACAGCACGGACTCTAGAGACCATGTGCTTCAGTAGCTTCAAAGTCAGTTAAGTGTGCCAGGAGAGAGAGAGCAAGAGGAATAGGTAAGCTCAGCCGCTGACAGAAAGCTTAGCTATAGCAGGACCACCCAAAGCAAACACTGGGGCTCCCAGGACATCATCTCACACATTAGTTAAACAGAGATTAAGGAGCCTCAAAAACACTGCAGTGAAAAATAAACATTACGCCTCAGCAAGTAGGTTGCATTAAATATGCAGTGTGGACACATGCACTGACATTAAGTGTAATTAGCATGAACTGTATGCACACAAGCATAGACGGCTGCTTTCAAACGCTCCTGTACATGTGTGACAGCGCTCTGTGAACAGTGTCAAACGTGTTTTTGCAGCATTGGGCATTGGAGCCAATCACAGACATGTTTGTTGTGCGTGTGAATACAATGGCCAATCAGATGCATGAAGCGAGGACTGTCTTAGTATACTTTGGGCTTAAGCGACTTTTCAGACAACTAGTGACAAATTTAGCAACTTTTTTAACCATAGCTACTTTCCGCGAGTCAAGGTTTTGCTTTCCTGGTACAGTCACACTGCTCTACGTCTGCTCTGCTCAGTGAGTGACAGAGAGGAGTAGTGCGTTTATACAGAATAAATAGAAAAACATGCTGCTGCTTGATCATTTTACATGTAAATACAGCCGAAATCACAGTACAGCCATTGTCTTTAACGTGTGTATGGTGATTTAGTCAAATGATGACACGGCTGTAAATCAGGATATTTTAGAAGTGTAGAGCAGCAGTTTCTAAATAGTTTAAAAGTGACAGCTGGTTAACACGATAATATGTAAATGAGAACAGGTCATTGGGAATTCAACTATTAAATACAGTACGTGAGCACAGACAGTAGGAGAGAGGCAAAGGGATGAAATGGACTGACTCTAGGCAGACTGCAAATTTGACGCAATGATTCCATGAATATGCTAATTAGCGTATGATGCCATCTAGCGACATTTAGTGGCTTTTTGGAGCAGGCTTTAGCTACTTTCCATTGAAAATAGTTGACAACATTGGTGTGAGTTCTGCTTGCTTGCAATTCATTTTGCTATAACCATCAAGTATGAACACAATGTAAATAAGAGATTCATTCTGCAGTATAGACAGTTTTTTTTTATATATATATTATAGTATTTTCACTCAGTCAGTGAGCGTGCGTTGCAGGGGAACTGAAGTGATATCAGCTTCACTGATTATAAAGGGAGCACTCTTTGCTTGGTTTCTGCATATAACCCATTCATAATTTGAATACAAGCTTTATTCTTTCCGCTGCTAAAGTACGTACACACTGCAATGTTTCGGGAGTGACAAATGTATTAATATGCAGGACTGAATCTGAATAGTGCATTAAAGTCTTGCAGTTCAAGTCCAACAGGTCAAATAAGATTTTATTTCATAGCAAACTTTAAGGTTTGAAAATACATTGGTGAATTGCTAATGTATAAAGCCATGTAAATTCAGTGGATAAAGATTCGCCATAAACTATCAAATAAAGCATTTTGCTCCAAAATGGAATGTTGCGTTAAGCTGTGCCAGTGGCTCAACTAAGCTTTACCACTAAACGCAAGACAAAATACTGAACTATTTCACTACATTCAAATATACTGTATACTTCTATTTTCCTGTCTTTGGAATGAGATCAAGAATTAGTACATATGAAATGTAAATGTGGGAATGTAAAAGCTGCATCACTGAACCAAAGTGTTATTTCATACACTTTGTTCTAATTTCAGTTGATAGGAGACACTGATTTTTTTCTGAAATTTGTGTCATCATTCAATCTCCCTAATGTATGAGTTTCTTCAGTGGAACACAAAAGATAATATTTTGAAAGTCTGTGGGGTCTAATGAATCCAAATGAACACTGGAGCCCACTGACTTCCATTATATGGACGAAAAAAGTCATTAAGACACTGATCTAGTAAATAAGACATTTAAAAAATATATATATTACTTTGTTTTCCACAGAAGAAAGAAATGCAAACCAGTTTAGAACAACATGAAGGTCTATAAATTGTGACAGAATAAAGGAAAAAAGGAAAAAGGAAGTTACATGACTCTACCCAACACTCTAAAGTGTTATAGTCTCAAACATCCTAGATTTCAGGATATAATAAAAAAAAAAACTCCAAAACACATAGATAAGAGGCAGAGGGAGGCAGGAGACATCATGTGGACACATTAATCGAGCACCTTGTGCTAGTGTCGGTGGGAAACCCCAGTCTGGCACAGACAGATAACAGTAATTGTGGCTAGTGCATGTGTCATTTGTTTTGCTGCAGTCACCAGGAGGTTAAGAGGAGCGCTGCAGGTTGTGAAGACTCCATACAGGTTCCTGTTAACCTCACGAAAGCACCTGAAAATGATGGCTTTTCTCACTACACACATACATTTACACTGAGTGTGAAATGGCTATATAAATTCATGCCAAGTCACTGTGAGAATCAAAACAGCAAACAGGCCAATACAGTATGACAGAATGGTACTGCATAAAATGTTTCTGTCTGCATGCTGGGTGACCCAAATTCTAATTAACAATGATAAAGGAACCATGTGGAGGTGAAAAAGACAGTAACACAAGAAATAAGAGTTGAAAGCTTCAGTTCTCGATTTCTTACTCTCAAGTCCCTAGATGACAGCTCCTTCAATGCTGTGATACCAGCTGTCAAAAAGCTTCAGTCTCACAATCTATCCTCCTTGACAGAAAATGTTCACGGCTCACTGTTTGCAGAAGAGCGAAACTGCTTGGCAGCGCAAGTTTGAGATCCGAATGACGCATTGGTCCCACTTAGACCTTATTAATATCTGTTTTAGGTTATCTGAATGTGATAGACAACACTAAATATAGCTGTAAGTGGGGTCCACTGCATCTTCACAATGCATTACTATACACTCATTAAATGGATTGAAAGCAGTGCATGCATGCAAAAAAAAAGATAAATGCACTCTGTTAGGGTCACTATTAATCCCTCTATACATGCAACACTGTGAGTGAGCAGGTTTCTCCCCATCTTTCCCATCTCCCTATAAAATCCTGTCTTCTCAACACACATGCACACTCTAAAAAATCTGCAAGAATGCCACTTCTGTTTAAATGACATGTAAGCTACATTCTCCAGTGGAAATATACAGCCGTTTTAAACTGCTTTCTCTTAATCCCTTCAGAAGCATAAGGAATATGGAG
Source organism: Tor tambroides (assembly GCA_021397915.2). Taxonomy (NCBI): domain Eukaryota; kingdom Metazoa; phylum Chordata; class Actinopteri; order Cypriniformes; family Cyprinidae; genus Tor; species Tor tambroides. The sequence goes on along the minus strand of JAFVLL020014974.1, from coordinate 44,298 downwards.
TACTGTGTGTTTACATGATCTTTCAGAATGCTGATTTCTGCAACAACCCTGGAATAAGCCGTTTTCTGAAGTGCATGTAAACGGGGTCACAGTCCAACAGCAGATAAAGTTTCAGAGGAATGCAGCGCCTCACTGACATCCCTTGGTTTCACTGTATTCTTATTACACTAAGCATGCCATGAATGTGAAGGGCATAACTACAAAATACAGGCAAAAAGTCATGTGAGAGGAGGGAGGTGCCTCTGCTGAACTATGATTGACTCATTACCCTGTCAATGCCCGCTTATGATGTTTGTAAATGGCCCTCACATCTGCTTGAACAGGTCAAACTGGTGGAAATAGATGAACTATTTACAAAGTATTAACCCTCTCAGATATACCATTTTCAGACATGTCTAAATTGAAAAACTCATTTTAATCAATTACTGAGCAAATTATTGAGCAAAAATATAAAACCTTTAACCTTTCCCATGACTCACAACACTTATAATAACGATTCATAATTTGAGCTGTCAGGTCATATTTCTTGGGAAATGTCATCTTTATGCAGTTATGTCATGTCTGCAAGCAAAAAGAAGATGGTTTGTCTATTAGAGTGTGTGCAGTGTGGTGGGAAGTGAGTTAATAGTCCTGACAGCTTGTAGCCATAACTAATAAGCAACACCATTAACACAATGGATCACTCAATAAGGCAACCATCTAAGGAAATGCCTATTGTTAAAATAAAGAAAACTTGTTCAGAGAAGAGTAAAGGAAAAGTGACAGAGCCCATAATAAAAACACATGTTAACATCAGGCTGGATTTTCAGAGATGACAACTCTGAAGCTTCAAATAATTTAAAAGAGATCCAGAGCTGGCTTTGTTGCTTGACAGGTATTTACAAGATATCCTTGAATAACACCTCAACACTAGACGGCCACTTCTTTGATATTGCACCTTTAAATTAATGTATGATCAAAATGCATTAATATTTCAAATAAGTAAATAAGTGATAATATAGAAACTGAAAAGCATTATAGAGTTGGTTGCTTATTTATGTTAAGGTGTTTCATCCTGTAACTGCAAATGTACAGAATTTGTGTCAAACACTAATAAGGAATTCTTAACATTAAATAGGCTCCATCTCTAATGGATCAGACTCTTTTCAGACTCCTTTTTTCATTTATTAACATTTAAAACATGATGAATCGTAACAATACACAATTTACTTGCTAAATAAACAATAATTCATACAACTAACCCTTAAAATAACCCTGTTAATAATTAATCAGGATCAGTATTTTTTCTTGTTGATCCTCTCAGACATCAGTATCAGTACTTAAAGATCGATCTGCTCCAAATTGAAATGCAATCAAGTGGTCACTAGAGACACCCATGAGATGCTTTGTCTCCATCCTCTTGTTCTGACCCATAAATACACTCACCATGAAAAGCAGCCTATAAAGTATCCTCCAGGCAGCTATGGAATGGAACTTGGTCCTTCTGGCCAGAGAACAGCCCTTCCTTCTAATCTTGCCCACCCTGAAAGTTGGCATGTTTGTTGAGTGTCTTCAGCTTTGGTTTTGTCACACACACACTCTTGCTCCACATTAACTAATGACATGTCTCCCTCTTCCAACTGCAAGTCAACAATCAAGCATTTCCCAAATCCTTGGTGTTAGGCCCATTACAGTATCTTTTTAAAGCTTAGGGCTTTCTGACAGGATCTAAAAAGTCAATCACTAGCAGGTTTTGTGGACATAGACGCTACACTGAAACTGCTGCTGCCCACTGAAATCTGCATATCAATTGGTGGCTCACATGACCCCGCTGCAGTTTCCAGAGAGCATAATGAAGTGCTCAGACAGTTTGCAAACACTACCAGTAGCCTAGCCTTTCAATAACATCAGCACAATGGAAACGTTTCTGGATGGCCTGTGAACACTAAGGCTAACGTTACCACACATACTGTAAAGAGAATTGCCTGAAAATATCAACCAGAACTACACCGTCACAGAGGAGAAGGAAAAAGACAATGATTTTATTTGATTTAAAACTAGATCTGCTTTTCAAACAGTCTCAAAATAGTCTGAAATTTTCCATAAACATCAAGCTTGAACTCTCCTCAGTGTTTTGCTCTGGGCTACCACACAGCTCTCAGGCAAAGATCCTATTCTTAGATTACATCTGATGTCTGGTTCCGCGCAGTAGTCAAAATAAACCAGTGTGCTGCCCATGGTTAGTAATCAGAGATGCCTCTCAGAGTGTTGTTTATTTCAAATACAGATCTTGCAACACTAAACCTTGTTAGGATCTGAACAACACATTAAACATGCACCGAGCAAACACTTGCCAATCAGACCTTTAGATCATAAGGTTTTTGATTGTTTTGTTTTTGCAAGCAATTTATTTAAACATACGTTTATATTAATCCTTATATGCACAGCTTTTACTCTGATAAAGTAGAAAAACATTGTAAACCAGACACCTTTATACGCTATAAAAATGATTTTTCGAGATTATTGGAGTATGGTTATACAAGAAAATACTATTTCAGAATTTCATGTTCAGTTCATTGTTACTTGCCATTTCTTTGTAATGTTTACTAGAAAAGTAAGTGAAAATTATTCAAAAAGTAAATCAAATAAAATCATTTTTCGGTAAATGAAAAAAATATCTTTTAATGTAACAAGTCATTTCTTCAGGCATTACTAGTCATACAGTGTGTTTGCGCAAGATTTTATCATTTAGTGGGTGCAGGTCTTTATCTTGTAACAAATCTGCTGCTTGTTAGGCAAGGCAAAGCTAGGCATGACAAGTCAAGTTTATTTGTAATGCACATTACACACGGTGGTAATTTAGTTTCGCTTTCCCCGGCAACACAAAAAAGATTAATGTCTTGCTCATGTGGAAGATAAAATATACAGTATAATCAAAATGTTAATGCCACAAGTTCAATATTCACAAGATTCATTTTTTGTCTGTTTCAACGTCAACGCAAATGTAAGTAAAGAACCACACTTTGTGTAAAATACACAGGAGTAGATTACATTGGACAATACAATTATCTTTGGGGGGGGAAGTATGAATAATTGTGTCTTGGGACCAACGGTTTGTGTAATTTCTATTGCTTTGTGTGTTCAAGGACTTTGTATTGTTTAAGAAGTATAATTTGCCCAATTTTTTATAAACATATAGCTCTTATTGACTATTAATGTACCCTGCTTAAAAAGATCCTTAAAGGCTAGTTCTGCACTAAAGCATGTTTACAGCTGCAAAACATACTATTAGACTCATTAAACCAACATCATCCAAAGCAACGTGCACAAAAAAGAGTCCATGCAACAAAAGGAAATCCCATGAATACAATCACTGAGTTCTGGCACTTTATTAGCTGAATGAAACCATAACAAAGAACAAACAGTGGTGACTTCTCTAAGGTCACTGGAGAGGGACTGTGGGAGGCTGAAGGATTATGGGTCTTGTACGTCTGCCAAGAGAAGGATTATCCTCATTTGGCATATTCTGTGGGCAAGGTGTTAAACTAAAGCTAACTCCCCTCTTCAACAAGTTACCACCAACAAACAGCGAGTAACTCTTACAGCACTTCAATTCTGACACACTCATTTTATTGTGTTAATTCCTGGAAACCCAGACTAACAAGATCTTGCTCATACAACATAATAAAATAAAAATGTAAGGAAAGCCAAGAGGATGTAATGTCCCTGGAGAAAGCACTGGCCATTGCTCAGAGGAAAATGTCCTGTCACGCTGTAGTAGAGGCTCTGACAGGCTGTGATTCATCCCTGAGGTTACAGCAATTGTGCCATGTAGCCATCTTCTTTTTAAAGCCCGATAAATAAAGACACACACACATAAATCGACGTGGATAGCCAGGCAATCCAAACGGCACTTGCATTTATGTGCTCTAGTGCACATTTTAATCTATTATTCTTCTTCATCATCCACTGAGTTTTTCAAGCAAGTTTTCATATTGAAACCCAATCTGTCCAAATAATGTGCCCGATTACAGCGAAAACAAGAAAGTGATGTTAACTCGATGTTAATTAAGTGATGTTAATTATCAACACCAATGCAATTAACAAGCTGAAATTATTTGGTAAAAACTGATTAGGAGTCAGTCCCCCCTCGTCTAAAAATAAGAGCTTTTGGTACCATGAAAACCGATCCTTCTGCAACGTTCTGGGAGGCCATGCAGGCAGCAATTTCCTCCAGCAGTCGGGCCAGCTTGTTCTGGAGCAGCCGGTGTAGAGTGAGAAGAGTTGAGTTGAGGAAGATATCCTTGCCTTCCTTGACACAGTCCGGCCAGAACCAGCACATGGCAAGGAAGGAACAGAGAACCTCGATCGGCGAGTGCTCACAGAGGCAGAGCTCAATGAGCGAGGCGAGGTAGATGCATGGCCTGGCATCCCATTTGGTCTGCTCTGCCATTGGAGCTGACCCCGTCCCATGGGCAGTGCTCGTAGTGTTAGTTGTTCCTGTTCTACGGATCCCTTCCCAATCTCTGGCTGTGTACAGGACTGTTAAATAAGCCCAGATTATTAGTCAGCTCTCAGCCATATGCTGACTGACTGGCTTAGTCATTCCCATCCCCCTAGTTCAATGGTAAACACTGAGGGTCTGGTAATTGGAAATTATGAGGTAGCTCCCAAACTGGCTTTGAGAACACTTTGCTTGGCTGTGTGTATAAGTTTTTGCAGCCAAAGATATATTTTTGGAATGATCAAGACTTTCCAACTTCAAGCATGTCTTGTCAAATACTTCTGCTAATGAAGTAAACTTAAAAGCTGAGCTAGTTCACGGTTTGATATCAAGAGCCTTCCCAGATACTACAGCCTCTTTGCCTATAAACAAGGTTAATTTCCTGATCCATCTCTTTATGGCAGATGACGACACAGTGTTTCCAGAATTTAGGAAACAAGAGCAATTGAGAGAATTGGGGGAAAAAAAACCTTTGTTTGAAGTGGATTTTTTTTCTGTCCTGGATGCCAGTAAAGAGTCCATACAGAGTTTCAGACTAAATTAATCTATATAGTAACAACTACGATGTTTTACACAGTAGGTACATGAACAGGTGCTCGCTGTTCACCCGCAGAATCTTCAAAATTAGTTTTAGCCTACATGTCAGGGCCTATATCTTTGTGCTGAAGTATAGCACTGAATGTGTTTAATTACAAAAAAAAAAAAAATGTTTTAATGAAACTAGACTATATCCACAAAGTAATCTTCATAGATTTTACAGTGGAGGAATTTTAGAGGGTTGTCTTTGGTGGTTATGAAATGGACTGTCATTTTCCAGAAGGATAACTCTCGAAACTCAATAGATCAAAAAGTTTCAGAAGTTTGGAAAGTGGAAGCAAACACCTGGCCACACTTTATTTTAAGGTCCAATTCTCACGATTAGCAAACCATTAACTAGGATTTTTGCAAGGTAGTTGTTAGTTTTAGGTACTGGTTAGTATTAGGGATGTAGAATATGGTCATGCAGAATATGTGCTTTATAAGTACGAATAAACAGCCAATATGTTAATAATATACCTTGCTAATAAGCAACTAGTTAATACTGAGAATTGGTCCCTATACTAAAGTGTTATCAAACACCCAAATAATGACAACGGAAACACAGCCACATGCTGCCTGCAACGGCACATTATATACCACACTACAGTTTATGCCAGACATACTGACACATTTTTCAATCATATAAACTACCCTCTCTTCAACCCTAACAGAGGTACTAATCTAGGGTTGTGTGACAGCAGCCATATCATGATCAAATCAATTTACAGAATTTTAATACAAGTAATTACAAAACAAGGAAAGAAATGTGTTTCCTATGGACTCTGATAACAGTTTCACACAGCTCTCTTCACAGCTCTCAGCAATTCATAAACTCAAGTGCAAACAGACCCAGATACAGGAGTATTATGAACTGCTATGTGCATAGGGACTCACAGTTGTTCATCTGCAAACAATAAAAAGGATCCCTCCCCCATCTAATCCACCTCCTCAGCAGATCAATTATAGAATGATAACTGAAGTTTCTCACAGCCACAAGCAAAAAAGCTTTGCAAAAGAGGAGACTTCATTAACATGAACTCAGTAAGACAGCCAACAATGTGTAATATACAAAAATCGCAACATAACATGCAGAGTTGTGTTCTACTAGAGCAAAAATGCACTCAGAGGTGCCACTGGCCACATGAATTTGGACTCACCATCTGGAAAACTGAAGTGAAAACACTTTATGGCCATTTGAAAACATACATTTTTCAGTGTATTCCTGTGTTATTTATTCTGGTGTGGGAAGGCAATAAGCAATGAGCAGTGCAGCTCATCAACTTGAGCCTTTAATTAATACATTTGCACATCAAGAGTGGAGCAGGCTTGCAACTCAAAGAAAAATAAATCTCTGTAGATTGGGAGACCTCTTGTTTACTGTGCTCAGCTTAAGAAACAAGCAAATCTTCATGGGACACTCCACTTTTAAATCAAGCAACCCATCTTTTTTATGAAAATATAAACAAACACAAGGGACTTCGGAAGCCAGGATTCCACATACGACTTTGTACAGCATGTCTATAAAGCAAACACCAAAACATCCATGCACACATACATTTTCAACACATTTTTGCTTCTTTATTAGGTACACCTGTACACCTGCCTGTAATGCAAATGTCTAGTCACCTACTTGTGTTGCAGCAACTCAACTAAGTTGTTAATACTAAAAATTGAGAAATATGAGGTGATAAGATTTTCTGTTAAAAAAAAAAATGTTGGTAGGGTGTGAATAACGGGGTTTGATGGGGATTGATGTTTGATAGATGTAGTGATGTAGAATTTATTAAAGGGGTCATCGAATGTCCATTTTCCACAAGTTGATATGATTCTTTAGGGTCTTAATGAAAAGTCTATAGCATACTTAATTTCTCAATGGTAGTGTAAAACAACACCTTTTTACCCTGTCAAAAACAGCTCTGCACACAGCAAGCCGTTTTAGTGCATGTTTCTTTAAATGCTAATGAGCTCTGCTGACCCCGCCCCTCTCTTCCGTGGGGTACGAGCCATTCTCATGAGACTGTTTACTTTAGCCGCGGAACTTGCTAACTAGCACGTTATTAGGAAAGGCAATTTGCAAAGATTCATAAAAGAACCTTATACTCACTTCTTCTGTAGGTGAGGCTGGATCACGAATAATTTGTGCGAACGTAGACACATTTAGGTAGATTGGGGCACATTCCCTTCAAAAAAAAATGTAATCCACCGTGTCTTCAGCGGCTCAGATGTCGGGAGTAAATGACGACTGCTGTGTTCATTATTACATCCAACAACAAAAACTCAGTCACTTAGGAGACATTCTTGTCTATGTCCCTGCTCCAGCGAAACTGATGACAGCGGACTGATGACAGCTCACTCAGTGCGGGTCTAAGGTAAAACACCAGTGTCAATTAACAATTGTGGGAGGGGCCTGGGTCTGTGTGACGTCACACAGCCAAGAAGCTGAGAATGGCTTGACTTGAGAAAGGGGATATTATTTATGGCGACACAATTTCTAGCGATTATCGTCAATTTGATTTCACAGATACTATTTAAACTAAACTGAGCTAGACAATGACATCTCTGAATTCAATAATGAAATGCCCTTAACTGAAAATTGAGTGTTTACTCTTATTAGGGGGCAGCCGTAGCCTAATGGATAGAGAGTTGGACTTGTAACCCGAAGGTCGTGGGTTCGAGTCTCAGGTCCGGTAGGGATTGTAGGTGGGGGGAGTGAATAACCAGCACTCTCTCCACCCTCAATACCACGACTGAGGTGAGACCCCGGGCGCCACAGCATTGGCTGCCCACTGCTCCGGGTATGTGTTCACTACTGTGTGCATGCACTTGGATGGGTTAAAGGCAGGGGACAAATTCCGAGTATGGGTCACCATACTTGGCCACACACCACTTCCCTTTCCTTTATTATTATACATTACTGACACTCTATCCTCCAATTTGATACTGTTAAGTGCTTTGACACAATCTGTATTGTTAAAAGCGCTATATAAATAAAGGTGACTTGTCTTGACTATAGGGATTGAAAAAAAAACACTGGGTGGATTTTTTTCATTATAGGGTGGATGTGTACAAACACTGCCAACACACATTTATGTTCAAACAACATGTAAAAGTGAATTTTGCATCAGATAACCCCTTTAAATTAATCTGTTAAAATATTCATTCATTAAAAAAGTTATTTTTAATAAGTCGATAACTAAGTGACCACAAAAATTATTCACTGCAGATGCAACCACACTGTATGAACAAGTAAATTAACTGAGAAGTGTGCACTAGTTATATTAACAGCTCCAACACAATGACAACAGAGTAACATGTAAAGTAACAAGTAAACACTTGTTTCAGGACTTCTTGTTACACATGTGAAGAATGGAATTGATTCTTACAACAACCCGGATTAAAGGTTTTGAGTATGATGATAATAGACAATAAATTTAAAGAAATGCCACTTAGAATGTAATTTTTTTAAAAAAAACCTGTATTAAACTCTATGCATTAAAAGAACGTACAAAAATGGGGCCCTGGTCTGACAAACGAAAAAAAAAAATCCTCACTGAGATGAATGGATGAATGGAAGTGATAAAATTCAAGGAGAACTCTCGTGCAGTGTTAAAGCACTGTCTGTACACAAAAACATACATGCATCTTTGAGAGGTCTATGACATCCTTCAGCCTAGCATGTGAGGACTAATCAAGTTCAATATGAGTGTTTCTGTAACTCTTATGTTTGTGTGTGTTTAGCCTTCAGCATAAATACAAGCTCTTGTGCTGGTGACAGTAATAAGCAAGCAGTGTGAAGGCCCAAGATCCATGAAGAGGCTAATTACTAAGTGATAACGAACACTGGCAGACAAGCTTTGACAATGCAGCTGCTGCTCAGAATGCACACACACACACACACACACACACACACACACGCACATACACACATTTGTTTTGGTATCTTCTTTAGATATTTTTTCCATGTGCTTCTACTGTTTTATATTATGCTAATCCTACAGTTTTTATCCCCTAACACTCACAGAAAACTTTTAGATATTAAAACATTATTTAGCATGTTTATTGATCTGTTTTCATTGAGGGGACATTTGTGAGTATCCCACGACGCAAGCAAAACAATAAGCCATCAGCATTTGTGGAATTGAAGAATTAGATAAATACATTATGGATTATTCTTTACCTTGCTGTGCTGCACTGATCGATGTTTGTGGTATGGATTCTGAAGACCATCATCTACAGCCAAGCCTAAGTTTTCTGCCACACAGGACACATCTGAGGAGAGAAATTTTAGGCAATATGTTACATACACAGGTAAAGATGCTAATACTAAAACTGTACGCAGCACTATATTGGAATTGTAGAGATTTGGTAAGTAATGTACCACATTCAATTCACCAGTTCGAAAGTTTGAACTGGCAGAAAGTGTATGTGGAGTAAAACACACACACAAAAATTTTTTTTTTTTTAAAAATCGATGCTTAAAAATTCTCTCTAAACAGTTACGAGACTTATAATATATAATATATGGGATCTCTATGCTGGTGCCCTTTGCTAATGTCAAGCATGTCACATATTTTTGGTGAAAATCAAGCAAAGCAGTTTGTCCCAGTATTAATTGTATAGTGCTCTTCTCACTTCTGTGCAGTTACCTAAATGGCTTCAATATATCTGGCACTACAGCGCCTCCACAGACAAATAGAAGTTCCTGCAGTTATGCTGCAGCATTTACACAAATGTATTATATGTGAAACAGTGTAATCTTTGTTTTAAATATATATATATATATATATATATATATATACACTATAAATATATATATTATATATATAAACTAAAAATGTCTTTGTGTGATGGAAAAGCCTCATTTTCAGCAGCCATTCTAGATTACTGTGAAAACGGTTACATATTCTTAAAAAATAATTTTAAAGGTATAACTTTAGTACCCGATGTGTTTCTTTTTATTGACAGCTGAAATGGTTGTACTGCTTAATGAAATGCTGAAAATTGCAGCATTGGCTGCTTCAGTATTCAGTACCTAGAATTTCTTGCAAGTTACGTTTGCTTCTTGAAAATGGCCAACAAGAAACTAATTCTTCTAGCAACTCATAAACTGTTGTTCTTCAGAGAAAATAGGCCTATTCCACGCACTACTGTCTTGAAAGAAGGAAGCAAATCGGATCTAACCAGGACAGAACAAGAAGTGAATGGCCCAGATGCACAACAACAGGAGGACAAGTACATAGCAGAAACAGACCCCTCAATAGTGCTCACCTGGCAGCTTCAATGAACTGCACACACAAAACCCTTCTGACATTAGCAGAAAAGTTCAAGTTCTGAGAAAAATGTCATACAGGCCAAGAACACCAAATGGGAAATGCTACATGAATGTAATTTGAATGTAAACTGACTTCATATTTTGTTAATAAAGCACAGAGATGATCAAAATACAAAAAAAAAAAAAAGGCCAAAAAGCTTGTCTAAGATGAAAATGAACAGGTAAAAATATTCTTATTCCTGCACTTTTGATTATTTCAGTTCTAAATTTAACTGTGGAGAATATAATCTTCAACCATAAACTGTCTCTGCTTTTCGCAGGGTAATTTATATCATTTTTCAACTTCTTGATGCTTCAAATTCTTGATGGTTGTGCAAGTTGATTTACCATGGTTGCGCCCTGTGTTGCTAAATGAAGTCTGAAGGGTGGTTTCAATGACAGGAACAGAGGCTTGCTGCAAACAACTACACAGGAAAATCATGGTATGTACTCACACTCTTTTGTTGTGAGTGTGGAAACGCACATATTATAGAAAATATAGAGGTCATGTGCTTTGATGTATCTAATGAAAGCCCTGATTATAAAAGATTATGAGTTATTACTCACACTACAATGAAGATACACTCAAGCATAAGCATTATGCCAGTGTGGCCTAAGCGAAAGTGTCACACAAGATTTTAGGTTTAAGTTGTATTAATAGGGGTGAATTTCAAGTTAAGTAATTAATCCATAGGTAACTAACTGAATCCTAAGTAACTAAACAACCACGTGTTTGTGTTAAAAATTACACAGAGAAACTAAACCTTTGTTCTTGACACGTGTCCTGATATACCTCTTTATTCTAAAGACTGAATATTCCCATTTCTTTTTTTCAGCCTGCTGTACCAAGAGCATTCTATGATGCATTGTTGTGTGATTTGGCTTGCAGTCGGACAGCATCAATTTCACTAAAGATCTTAAACACCATTTTGCACATTGGTTTGAAGCCCCAATAGCCAAGTGCACACTGCAAGATCACTGAAGTTTTTGAAGTTTTATGAAACAAGGGGTCCCCAGCTAGTTGCAGACACTATGATAGAAATCAGCTTGTTTTAAATCTGACTAGTCTTATGGTGTACATTCTCTCAGCTGCCCCTCTTAGAAAAGGTTCTTACTTTATTTGGTATGTGATGAAAATGAAAACGAGGATGTGTGGGACAGACAGACAGTCTTAAGTGTCTTGCACTCACTTTATAAATGTCCTTGATTCTTGATGTAATTTTCACAGCTAACAACTTTCAGTACTGTTTATTATGGCATCCATGTAGTTAATTAATATTACTCACTACTTAAATGTATAAATTACACAATTGCAAATTATTACTTTTTTTTTTACACACCCCCTTTATAACTTCTCTTTCTGGTATGTCCACCCCCCAATTCAAATAATTTCAAATTTCAAGCTATGCCAGTAACTATTTAGCTGTGGCTTAATTTCATTAATATACAAGTGACAAAATGAAGTGAGGATCGAGAAAAGTAAACATATTCCATTGTGTACATAGGTGGTTTGATGGAAGACAGTGTTTTAAAATGTGGTTCCTAGAAACAAATGAAATGTCTCATCTTGGCGCCTGAACTGGCTTGGTTAAACAGGTTTGGAACTGTAGTTGCAGAACTGCCCAGAAATGCTAAACGACTAATACAAAGGTCTTCATTTTTAGCCTTTGTTGTGGATTTTTAAGTCACACTGAAGTGTCTTGCAATTCTCTGTTACTCACAGTGCATGATATATCCATCATGCATTTCCAAGTAAGACATTTTGCTTGATTTTGTATAATCAATAATACAGAGTCAGCAGATACTACTGAAGTAATCTGTACTGAATTGGACATGAACCAATAATAATAAATTAAAGATACATAGCTGTATATTTATACATACTGCAATGCTGCAATACATTACCTTAGACCCACTTTTTATTAGGCGTCTTCAACTACTTATTTGTATGTAATTCTGTTACATTGTAGTTACAATCAAAGTACCTGGACATAATTACAAAATGTATTTACACTATTGACCATAATCTGGCAATAATTTTCCAGAACACATACATTGTATCAAATGTTTAAAGGGGTCATATGATGCAATTTCTTGTTTTCCTTTTCTTTAGTGTGTCATGTAGCTGTTTGTGCATGTATAAGATCTGCAGAGTTACAAAGCTCAAAGTCTCCCACAAAAGGATTTGTTCTTTCTAAAAGAGAAGGCTGATCCAGACCGGGCTAAAGCGCCTCATTCAAACACGCCCCCACATGTCTACGTCACGATGTGGAAATATTTGTGCAATGCCGCCCAAATGTTCATGCAAAAAAAGAAGGCGTGGTTTCAGTACCCGTAGTAGTGTTGATGCAGCCATGTCAGGGAGACGCTGTGTGTTTCTATGCGAAAGCAAAAGCACTTTATTTGGTCTTCCGAAAGTAGATACAATTAGAAATCATTGATTAAGATTTGTTTACAACAGAACAGCACAACCCAAATGTTCGAATTTGTGCAACGCATTTTATGGACGACAGTTTCGTGAACCTAGGAAAGTACAAGGCTGGCTGTGCACGAAGGCTATTTTAAAAAAAGGGTCAATTCTGACTTAGCTATGATAATCTGGCGCTTCTGAATCAGCATCTGTAAGTATGTTTGTTATTAATTTAAGTATTTGCTAAAGTATTTGTGAGAGGGGAACAGGGTCACATCACAGCGGAATGTAAAGCCCTCCAGAAATCGTCTTAACCGTGGCTTGTGTACTGCAAATACATACGAGCATCATCATCACTGTGTCTGTCACGCGACTCTGCTCCCCTTTCGGGCTTTAACTGATGGTAAAACTAACTTGAAAGCTGAAGCTCATGATTATGGTAAGGGGCGTTACATTTCCGACGCGCACTTGTGGTGTTCAGCCAATCACAATGCACTGGGTCAGTTGGCCAATCAGAGCAGACTGTGCTTATCAGAAGGAGGGGCTTTGTAGAAAACGACGCATTTGAGAGAGGCAGGGCATAGAGGAACTACAATAATGTACAGTATTTTAAAAATAATGTGTTTTTTGAACATTAAAGTATGTCAACATATTCTGTTACACGAAATACACAAAATAATGATCTTTAAAATAGCATCATATGACCCCTTTAACATGTTTAACTTAACGTTAACTTAAGTAGTTAAGACACCTACAGTAATATAAAGTGGAACCCAAACCTTTAACAGATATTACATACAACATAAATAAATAAATAATTCTGCCATGCAAAAAACTCTTGAGTAACCACTGCTCTGTACCTGAACCCATAATACTCACTGCTCATGAAACATGTTCCATAATTTAGAACAAATAATCACTGATAATACAATAGAATAATTAAATGTAGCAACAAATGTGTTGTGATATTCATTCCGTCAGACACCTACCATGCACAGAGAAAAGCAGCAAGGGTTCAAAACCAGCATGTAACACCGTTCCTGCTCACAGTATATAGACTGCTTTCTGTTTATCACTTTTATAAATGACTGAGATAGTACAGACAACAGTCCAGTTTGAGGAAGTCAGGGGAAAGAAATTTGGGGAGGAAGTTTACAAGTGAGGTGTGACAAGTGTCAAATGTCTTCAACAGTGAGTTTTGCATGCATAACAAGTAAAGAGAAAGTTGTCAAAGAAAATACATAAAGTATATTTAGGTTTATATATTTTATGGTTAGGTTTAGGTTTATATATTTTATATAGGTATATTTTATGTATATACGCTACATAAAACAGTATATTTAGGCCATGTTTGATTTAAAAACAAAACTGCTTTCAATTTCTCAAACATTATAATGATATTAAAATGATTAATTTTGCAGCATGCTAGTTTTAGTCTCGTATTGTGGACCTGAACAGAGAGAATCTGACAGTAACAGTGTGTAAACAGACTTATCCTCTTCTTCTCATTATCATGTTGAAAAGAAGTATAACGTCAGCAAGAAAGTGATACTCTCTTTCTCACCAGCTGTCATGCAGGTGTGAAATGTAGGTGCCTAATGTGTTTGCTGTATGTCTCTGTTTCAATATGTTTCAACTACATAAAAAAGAGCAGCACAGAACTATATAAGCAGTAAACTGACTTGTAAGCTTGCAATTAGTGAACTGGACTGCTTATTTGTAATTTAGAAAGTGGTTAACAAACTACATTTTCTTAGAAATTTGTTTTTAAAAAGTAATCATCTGATAGCTATTCAAGTTTATTAAAACCCTATTTATTTCTTAAATGTGATGTATCTGAGTAAAACTGAACAGGTGAACTTGGGACTTGACTTTAACTACTGTGAATCGACTGAAACAAGAAAAGTGGTCTCAAATGTTTGTGTGGAGGTGAATGAGAGGGCTTAGTGATTTAGCACTTAATTTTTTAACTTGGTACTAACCAAGAACCTAATTCGAAATCCATGTTCATGTGGTTCAAAGAAATGCAAAAAGGAGCGCACATCCAAAAATCCAAACTGGGTTCAGATACATTTCACTCTACAGTTAGTGCAGATGGGCACATTCAATGCGAACGCACTATCTAGTTGATCTTTGACACAAAACTTGAGCTGCACACAGACATCAAACATTTTTCTGGAATAACATGCACTGCTGAATCACTCATGTGTACATGTGTGTTTTGTACCTGTTGAGGACTTGGCTCTTTGGTGGTTTTGGAGGTTCTCCCTGCGCAGAGACTGTGTGTTTGCTGTATCTGTACTGTGCTGAATGGATGGTGGATGGCGTTTCACAGTCAATTGCAGACTCTGATCGTTGAATAAAGTCTGTATCAGAGCCAGGTCCAGAGAAGACACCTCACAACCATTTAAAACCATGATCTCATCACCGGGCCTCAGACCTATCAGTTATATAAAACAACAGGAGTGAAGGGAACAAAGGTTATAATACCCTTTCAAAGGTAATATGTGAAAACATAAAAAGATCTTTTGGTCTTTGTTCAAATATCAAAAAGGTGTTTGCAGCATATCCAAATAAATGCAACAACTGCACAAGCAAAAGTACCTTTCCTGAAAGCAAGCCCATCAGGGAGAACTTCTCTGACAACGATACGGCTGTTTTTAAGGTTGTCTACATAGCCTGTAACAGCAAAGCCTTGAGGACAAGAAAAAAAAAAAAAATATCATAACACATCATAAAGTGCCATCAGTCCCCATGAGTTTAAAAACAGCCACTTGAATTTCCCCTTTGCAATGACTTGCTTACCAAAGTCTCCCACTAGACTAGGTCTAGACATGTGCAGAGTGTAGATATTCAGCTGACTGACCTCCAAATCGTCATATGACTAGGGTGAGAAAGAAGTGTAGATAAGTGCGCAATCATGCAGTTCAACAACTCTGGGCTGTGATCCACCTGCTGCACATCAAGCTTGGCCATTATCAATATCTTACCATGTCCTGCAGGAGCTCATCGGCTGATGGAGTTGATACCTCAATCCTGTCTCCTACACATCTTCTCAGCCTTAAGCAGTGTAGGCTAGGGTCCAGGCCCATGAGCTAAGGGAAGAAAATTATCTTAAGATGCAGCTCTTTCCACATACAAAAAAATAAAATGTAGCGTGTCAAGACATAAAAGAATAACACCTATATTGTATGACTTCAGAAGAGTTGGATTATAATGCTGAAATGCATGTTAATGCATGTTTCTGCTTTTAGAAAAAGAGTTCAGCTACTTCTGTATTCCACAAAAGAATGGTATTTTGGTGTGGAACAACATAAAGGTTAGTAAATGGTGAAATAATATTTGTTTTGTGTAAATTATTAATTTTCTTTGCTGACAACTCAATAGTTGTAATCCTTTCCAGCTACATCCCTGGAGCTATGAGATTTGCCATTTTCTTTTTCATGACTTTTCGTCTTTACTACCATTCAAAAGTCAGTAATGTTTTTTTTTTTTTTTTTTTTTTTTAAGTAGTACTTTTATTTAGGAAGAACACATTAAATTGATCAAAAGTGGCAGTAAATATTTTACATTGTAACAAAAATTCTATTTTAAGCTATTTCGATTTACTGATAATAATAATAAATGTTTCTTGATATATATGAGAATGATTTCTGAAGAATTTTGACATTTTGATGACTGAAGTAATTGAAAATTCAGCTTTCCCATCACAGGAATAAATTAGCTAAATATTAAAATTGAAAAGAGTTATTTTAAATTGTAATAATATTTCAGTACACTTACTATTTTGCTGTATCAAATAAATGCTGTGAAATTATTTTTTGTGAGAAAGCTATAATAACACAGCTGTCATGAAGAGGGCATGATGTCATCTATTAATGAATTTCCCTAGATCCGGTCTATTATTTACATTTACTTTTAGTCATTTAGCAGACGCTTTTATCCAAAGCGACTTACAAATGAGGACAATAGAAGCAATCAAAACCAACAAAAGAGAGATGATATTATAATAATTATAATATAATGACACCCTCAGGTAATCTCAGTGGTGAAGTATGCTACCACATACAAACATAATGATGCGTCTGCGTCTCTGGTGATTCAGACATAACAGGCACATGTGTAAAGTAATTAGAAACAATGCAGCAGCTGACAAATCAAAATGGGTGTGTTTGTAAATCAAGGCAATTAACCTGAACACTATGCTGACTCTTTAAAACAAAGTGGTGGATTTTTTGAATGCACTGATCTTACCCTGCAGGTCTCGGCCAAGACATCTGTGACGGTGTGATGAGGTTTTAGAAGGACGGTAACAGTCTGGTAATTCGGCATATAGATGCAAGTTGTGTTTTCCTGGCTGCAATCCCATTGGCTGCCTTCAGGTGGCATGATTGAGTAAACATTAGCCATACTACCTAACCTCTGTGAAAGAAAACCAGAGAAGAAACAAAAAGAACAACAACAAAAAAATCAGGTCAAACGCTAAGACTTTTTGAATATTACTTTATTCCCTGGTTAGTTACTTACCCATTTGTAACACTTTATTACATCTCCTTATTTATTACTGGTGTGATTTAATAGCAGATTTTTATAAATCCTAAAACACAATTCTCTGATTTGGATAAATTTATAGCATTTTACAAACCAAGGGATTTATAGACAACTATAACAAATTCAAAGAGTGACTATGTAAAACTAAAGCATTTGACATTGACTTTGATGGCATCATTCTATGCTTGTTTAAGGATGTGTCACTCAAAACGAAACACACCATGGTTCTTTCAGTGGAGATGAAATCTTTTGGTGCTGGAAACAAACACGCCTATCCACCTTCACACACACCAGAGAAAACATGTGACGTCTCAGTTCCAAAGGTACAGACCGTCCACACACTTCACTCAGTGAAGTAATGGCCTTTTTAGCAAGGGAAACAGAGTTACCTAAGACAAGTTGTATAACCCTATGTTTGTCCAGCGAGTGGTGTGAATGAAACCCTGACCAGCAGTAGAATGAGTCTGCATTCATTTACCACCACAGTAATGGTCAACTTTCCAACAGAGCAGCCAAGGGCAACCGCCCAGAACACGCTCCTCAGTGTGTGTGGCTCTCAGCACCAGAGCCTCCACTTCAGACTTTCCTCTACAAAGTGGGAAAAATCATTTATGGAAGCTAACCTCCACCCAGAATGCTAAAGATGGAATGATGAAGAAAAGACTCTTGCTGTCTAGAATAACCGCTATCCTTTAACATGGTCTCTTAGCAACATCGGTGTGTTGGTCTCCATGGATTACTGAAGTACATACAGTGAGGAACCAGTGTTTCAGAGACGTACAAGCAATCACAAACTGAAAACGTGGCTCAATACACAGTCTTGCTTTGAATGAACTAGTTCTATCTAAATCAACTGATGTGAACAAAATCCAACAATTAATCATGGCAAGGGGCTTTTGAACTAGCATCACCACCAATCAAAATGTGAGCATCTATCAGCCACAAATTATTTTTATACATACACGATGAACAAAAAGACATCACTAATATATTTTGTACATGTAAAATGTGAAGGTATATCAATATCCATGTTTTACAAATGTATTTTTAACATATAACCAAGTAAGCCTCAGGTTTTTCCAGAGGCAGGACTCTGTATTTTGTAAAAAAAACACAGTAACGTACCTCAAAACTACAAGCAGGAATAGTATTTAGATGCCCTTCACCGTCAGTGTCAAAGACCTGAAACAAGAAGGAAAAAACCAATCACTGCAGTCTCATAAAACTCTTAGTCATATTTTGTCAGACGGAACAGAGCCATGGTTACAAACACTGCAGCAGACAAACTATCATTTTGTTTCTAAATAAAACTTCACCCAAGCACATTTCCTGTAGTGAATCTATTTTGATCTTAAACAAAAGCTTCGAGACTTCACTGG
This sequence comes from Tor tambroides, assembly GCA_021397915.2. Lineage (NCBI taxonomy): Eukaryota > Metazoa > Chordata > Actinopteri > Cypriniformes > Cyprinidae > Tor > Tor tambroides. The sequence goes on along the minus strand of JAFVLL020014974.1, from coordinate 25,585 downwards.
AGGAAAAGGGCACTATGCTGGTTAGCATAGGATGAACGGTCATGCTGAATGTTTAATGCAAGACTTTTAATCACTAATTTATACTTTTGTGGAGGCTTCTTAAGACAGATTGCTTGTGATGTTCCTCATCTGTTAGTCTTTTGTATAGCCATGGATGGTCAGCTATAGGAGTCTTATACATTTTTAGATTTTTCCCTGAGGCCCACTTTTAATGTTACTTTTTCCTCATTTTTTTCAATCCTCTCCTTGGGCCTTAGAAACGATTTATTTTTAAAAAATTTTCTGATTTGCCTCGAAGTCTTCTATGTAAACAACCTCTTAGCATACGAAATGAGAAAGGCCTTTTCTGAGGCCTTTTCACATCAAGCGTATTGCAAATAAAATGACGCACAGACAAATTGTCTATTCACACCAAGAGCAAAATTAATATTTGTCAAGCTGAAGAAACAAACAAACAAAAAAAACAGTCAGTAAATAAAGATCATAAACTATATCTGTATAGTTGTACAGAATTTGAATATCAGTTATATATTTTTATGATCTCAAGCTGTATGCATGAACTAGAGTTCACAATGTTCATAATTATTTTAATCTTTAAACAGCTCTACTTTATATTTTTATACAAATTGAAAAAATAAAACTGTAAAAATCTTGGAGTAAATTAATGTAGTTCAATATGAATACGAGAATAGATGATAAACTGGTATAAACACGGCAAAAATCAAAATAATACCTAGGAAAATTTATTTCCTCACGATACACACTTTTCATTTTAAATGTAATGTTTTTGAAAGAATGTGCTACAGTACAATATGATTTAAATTTGTATAAGTTTTAATTATGTAAAATTATTTATTTATAATGTATTATAACTCATTTTTTTCTATTTGACAAAGCTGAATTTTCAGCAGCCATTACTCTTCAGTGTCACATGATCCTTCACATGAAGGCTTCAGAAATCTTTTGTAACACTGTAAAAGGCTTTACTGTCACTTTTGATCAATTTAATGCATCCTTATTAAATATAAAATTACTAATTTCTTAGGTTAAAAAAATCTTCCTGACCACACTTTTAAAGGTAGTGTATACATATAAATATATAATTATCAAATTATAATTGTCCCCTCCCCCCCATTTCATCTTATTAAGTAACTGTGTGTGTTAACTGCATAGGAGGGCCTAGTGACTGGGGACCCAATTTTAAAGTCTAAACAGGATTACTGTCAGAGATGAAGAACTAATGATTTGCTTCTAAGCAAGACCAAACGTAGGCTTAAAGACTGACTGATGGTCTCAAACTCAGTGAGAGACAAAGAGGGGAAGAGAGACAAAAAAGACACTTTGGTTTGATGGCTACCGCAGTGTCTTTAGCAAAAGGTTGGCCTGTTTAATATTTAGCAACTAGCATAGGGCTCTTATACCAACCATCTGTGTGTCGCTGCGGGGTAGAGTACAGCAGGCTGCAATTTACCACATATGGCTTTTAATAATTCATAATACATTTCTCCCTCTGTCTGTCTCCACACCTCTGCCTTCTGTGGTGTGAAATGAAATTGGGGCTCGTTAGCCAAGCCGGCTGGATCTCCCATTACATGACACATGTCAGGGAGGGACAGGGACTTCATGTCAGTGATTGGAGAATTTTTTACCTTTTGCTCACTTAAGATACTAGTGGATTCACTTAGAGACAGAAATGAACAATTTAACTTTTTATTAAGGGCCAAAATTTGTCCTATGGAATTGATTTTCAGTGATTTTTTTTTTTTGGAACATATAACAACGTATTTGTTAATTTATGTCAAATACTTTAGTATATTATTATTTTTTTATTGGTAACTGCAGTGTCTTAACTCATAACTATTTAGGCCTAGTGTAAAATTTTATGAAATATGTTAAATGTCGTAACATAAATCTAATAAAAATATATATATTATGGGGCCATTGGGGCCTCACATCTGGAGCATTTTTTTTTTTTTTTTTTTAACTTTCAGTGGCATTTTTTGCACAGACTCATAGCTAATTTCTGCCACTGGGTTCTTTATGCATAAGAATGTGCATTAATTAAGATAGGACAGCCAGGACTTATGAGCGGTCATGCCGTCTACTATCTACATAGACAGCTGTCTTCTAAAACGGAAAACCTAACTGCATATGAACCTCATTTGGAGACACATTTTTAGTGGCGAAACTGATTTTCCCATATAATTAATGTCCAGAAAAAGCACAAACCAAATACAGCATGTAAGTCATGCAAATCTTTCAGTACTTTCTTTTGGCACAGTAAGCCTAGCAAGCTAAATTTTTAAGATGGTTTCCCAGAAGCTACTGACCTCAGAGAAGGTCACCACCTTGTGTAGAAATATACCAAGTGATTATCGGGAACAAAACTGGTAGTTTGGACAGGAAATTCTTTTCTTCTGAAAACATTTTAGTGGGGTAAATAAAATCTGTGCTTACAATTAATAATTTGATTAATCTGATTTCTAGAGGCTGCAACAATATTATCCTTCCAGCTGTTATCCTTATGAATATTTCAGGTCATTAAATAAAGGCATTTACAGAGGTGTAAAAGAACATTTAGAGGTGTATTTTATCATATCATTTGGAAATCTAGTCAGTTGCTTTATATGAGAAGGGCATGTGCGATCTGCGAACCAAAATTAATGCCTTGAAGTATTTTCTAGGTAGGCAGCTTACTAGTTTTTGGGACCCACTTTATATTAAGTGTCTTTAACTACTATGTACTACTATGTTTTAAATTATTAATTTGATACAATGTACTTATTGTGCACATACATGTTTTACATTGTACTTATGTAATATCTGCATGTAATTACAGCTGTAATTAATTTCTATAAATACATCTGTAATTACACTGTTGGCCCTACCCTTTCCTATTAACCAACACTTAAACCTAACCACAACACCAAATATATCCCAAACCCTAACCATATCCATTCTCAATAGCAGCACTCAACATGAACACAATATGTACACTGTACCTAACTTTTTTCCCCTAACCTAATATAAGGTGGGACCATTTTTGGAATATAGCTATTGTTTGCAGGACGACGGGGGGGTCGAACTTAAGAAGCATTTATATTTCTATAAGGAGCCATGCTATACTAGCTATGGTCTAGAAAACTAGTGTCCCTTACCTGAGGAAGACCACTGTAAGAACAGCAGCTCAAATCAATGAAATCCTTTAAATAAAAAAGACAAAATGAGGGATCTACAATTTTTATACAGACTAAGATGTGCAACAGACTCACCAAAACAAGCATTAGTGACTTACTTAGCTGCCACTTTTTATTCCAAACAACACACAGTACTCTAATTGTAGAGACAGTCCCCCTGCAACAACTTGGTGTTAAATGCCTTGCTCAAGGGCACGGTCATGACAAAAAATCTATAAAATTCTCCGGCTCATGGGTCAACCCTCTCTAGATTTAAACAAACAGCCCAGCGCAGTTCCTTAACTGCTAATTTATCACTATTATTAGCACAGTGCATTAAGATCTCAACAGGGAGGAAACATCATCAGCTTCATCAATGTCTCAAGGCTTTACACTTGGTAACCAGATATGAAACTCTACATCTGAAAATAGCTCTCTTATTATCTTGGTGCATTTCTGAGAAAGGAGGAGGAGATGGGAGAACGAACAACATTTTTAATCCTGCCAGCTCTGTAATTACTACCTTTAGAGAGTCTTTATTTATCAAAGTCCTGTTATTTGCACCTGTGGGAGGAATTTCCCACCAGCGTGACGCATGAGTTTCAAAACATAAAAGGTAGAAAAATTGATATGCAAATGCACTTTCCAAGCACTTGTGTTACAGCACACAGTCACGACTGTTTAAATCAGACAGAGTGGGTGTAGTACCTGTGAGACAGAAGGTTTTTTTTCATGACCTCGCTTGGTAAGAGTATCCAGGCTCTTGAGGGAGGAAAAGACCCCTTTCTTACTGCGACCTCGGTGGGACAGAGACAGAGAACGCTTTCGCATTGTAGCTTCATCTCTGGAACAGATCTGTACGACAACAAAGAGACTGGCTGTAATGGTAACTAGGCAAGTACTCCATTTTTGGAAATGAAATGTTCCAAGTGAAGTGTAATAGCTTCCTCTCATAGTAATTTCCGGTTTCAAAAGTTAAAATCAAATTCATTTTCAGTAAAGAATTATTATTTTTTTTTTTATAATAACGTATACAGTAAACCTGTCAGAATGATTTCAACTTCATTTAAAAAAGCAGTATAATAGCTGAATTCCCTGTCAACAACTAGATTACCGCACAGCCCTGATCCATCAATCAGAGAGAGGGAGAGCTGTTGTTGCCATAGAAATTCTGAATTGTGCCAAAAGAGCTCAGTAGCAACCACCCGCTTCCACGAAGCATTGCGCATGACAGTCAAGTTAGTCTCCCACACTCTCAACCAATTATATATGTTAACATTTTGCAAGAAAACAACAAATACATTAAATTTTAATCTTATTTTAATATAATGTCTGTTATTTAATTGTTTTAAATTATACTGCTGTTTTGATTCCAGTACAGAATTTGCAATACTGCATGGGATGAGTTCACTGCTACACAGTTCTCAGCTTAGTACCTTAGACTTCAAATTAATATACAGTACAAATATTTATTTATTTTTTTTCGCTTCAAAACAAAGTTTGTTGAGTTTTGATTTAACTTGTTAAATCTTTGAGATCCTAATGGAGAAAATGAATGAGACATATTTCTGGAACCACTGAAAAAGTGGGCTGTCACTGTTGTGTTCTACAACAGCTTTTGATCAAGGCTACTCACCAGTGCATGGAAGGAGGAAACGGAGAAGATTCCCAGACGGGCTAGTGCAGCTTTGGTCGGGCGGCTGGCCGTGGCTAGCAGGCTCTTGGGGTTGGGTAACTCGCCACCTTGCAAACTGGCCAGGTAGCAGCGCATGCGGAAAAGGTCCATGTTGAAACGCTCAAGATTCTGTTCCCACTGTTGGATCTGTCCGCAAATTTAAAAAAAAGTTACTGAGAAAAGGCATCTCATCCGCTAGGTGGCAAACTACTGCTTTGCACAATGATCATTTGCAGTGTTGGGAAGGTAACTTTGGAAATGTAATAGGTTACAGATTACAAGTTACCCTATTTAAAATGTAATAAGTAGTGTAACTATTTCAATTACTTTAATACAGTAATTTAACTGATTACATTTGATTACTTTTTGATTACTTTTCTAAATTTAATTTCTACATTTCAATTTTTTTCTAAACATTCATTAAACACATTCTAAACTGTTTTTCAAATCATTTTGAAACATTTTAAGCAGGCAGGGTTAACCTGACAGTAGTACTCAACGCTGATTACTGTCAGACTTCAAAATCCTTCCATCGCTTGTATTAAGATTATAATAATTAAATTTTAAAGCATAGCCCATCACAAAATCAGACTTTAGCACCTTTTTTCACTTTGAGATCGTTTTGAGGTTAAATACAGATTTAAAATCATAACAAGAAACTGTTTAATAGCTATGATACTGGTTTTGAAATCAAATCTTTGCATAGCAGGACAGGAAACACTAGCATCTAACAATGCTTTGGAGAAAAAAAAAACAGTTCATTTAAAAAATAAAGCATGCATAACCCCAAATAAACAGTTATCAAATAAACATGTGTTCTATTCGGTGTCCTAAATTCCTGAAACATTGTTGTCTCATATTTTAAAATCACTAAATGCAATTTGGGAAAGAAATCAGTCAAATCTGTATGTTTGTGAAAATACTCAAATGTAACCCCTCCTTTGTAATCGTTAACATTTTCATAAGTAACTGTAATTTAATTACACATTTGTTCTCAGTAACTGTAACAGATTACAGTTACATTTATTTTGGGTTACACTTTATTTTAAGGTGTCCTTGTTACAGTGTAATTATACATTTAAGTACTGAGTAATATTAATTAACTACATGTACTTACTATATGTTTAGGGTTAGGATTAGGGTTTGGCTTAGGGTTACTTGCATGTAATTATGCATAATTTATTGTTATTATAATAGTAAGTACAAGTAACATATATAACAAGGACACCTTAAAATAAAGCGTTACCTTATTATCTAATTAAATTATGTAATTCCGTTACATGTAACTATTTACTCTCCAACACTGATCAGAAACAGCATGAGTAAAGGATCTTTGTGGCTGTAATTGCTCTCAGATATGAGAGGGTATAAAGAGAGTTTTTCTCCAATCTCCAATTGCCATTATTATATGTAATTAAAAAAAAACATAGGGGAAACCACTTAGTGATTTAGTGCTCTGCTCTTTTGACAAAACAGATGACGAAAGGAAAAAAAAATGCCAGGATTATTAGTCACAGCTCTATGAACATTATCAGTTTGCCGATGAAACTTTATAACACTAGTCGCATATAGCTAAGCATCTGACTAAACACCATTTGTCTGGTTCGCATTGCAGCCTAGAACCACCCACTTAAACATGAAGAGATTGTCTGGCTGACATGTGACAAACTAGAGTTTGTTTTGTTTTGTTGTAATGTACCATTTTAAGGGTGTGCTTGATAAAAGCCTGTCTACACTAATGATGAGGTTTGTTTTCTTTTAATGGGGAAAGCTATTATTGTACAGTGCCCTCCACTAATATTGGCACCCTTGGTAAATATGAGCAAAAGTGGCTGTAAAAATAAATCTGCATTGTTTATCCTTTTGATCTTTCAT
>JAFVLL020014974.1:0-18759 GCA_021397915.2 Tor tambroides | reverse complement strand
TCTTGTGGGGTTAGCCTTTAGCCTAGCTCGTATGCCTCCGCGCTTGCCGCGTTTGCGTCCCCTCTCACACCGCTTGCGGCACCTCCTTGTGCGGGTAGCAGAAGTAGGCGAGTCCGCGGTCTCAGGGTCTTGCTTCCGCAGTAAACAAAGGCCTCTTAGCTTCTCAGTAGTCGCTGATGGTGGGTGATAGTTACATGCGCTGCCGATTTCCAGAAGACGCTGGCGATCGTAGACATGGTGCAGTGTAGTTTTCTGAAGTTTCTGTAGTTTTTCCTCTGATTTTGAGGACGAGGAGACAAAACTAACTGACATTACAACACCGTTTTTGGGACCCGGAGCAGCCGCTGCTTCTGACCGCGCCGCCATCTTAAAGGAGGGATCAATCAAGATCAATATGAGTTTTTCTGTAACTCTTATGTTTTTGTGTGTTTAGCCTTCAGCATAAATACAAGCTCTTGTGCTGGTGACAGTAATAAGCAAGCAGTGTGAAGGCCAAAGATCCATGAAGAGGCTAATTACTAAGTGATAACGACCACTGGCAGACAAGCTTTGACAATGCAGCTGCTGCTCAAAATACACACACACGCACATACACACACACACACTCACATACACACACATTTATTTTGGTATCTTGTAAGGATTTTTTTCATGGGCTTCTACTGTTTTATATTATGCTAATCCTACTGTTTCATATTAATTTCATCCCTAACTCTCACAGAAAACTTTATTGATCTGCTTTCATTGAGGGGACATCAGTGAGCATCCCACGATGCAAGCAAAACAATATGCCATCAGCATTTGTGGAACTGAAGAATTAGTTAAAAACAGACGACTTCTTTACCTTGCTGTGCTGAACTGTTCGATGTTTGTGGTATGGATTCTGAAGACCATCATCTACAGCCAAACCTAAGTTTTCTGCCACACAGGACACATCTGAGGAGAAAGAAATTTTAGACAATATGTCAACAACACAAGTAATGCTAATACTAAAACTGTAGCACTGTATTAAAATTGTAGAGATTTGGTAAGTAATGTACCACATTCAATTCACCCATTCTAAAGATTGAACTGGCAGAAAGTGAACTACAGTATGTGGAGTAAAACACACACACACACACACACACACACAAATAATGATGCTTAGACAAAAAGCTGAACCTGGGCCAAAACATGAAATATATGGGATTTCTATACTGGTGCCCAGTAACGTCAAGTGTGTCACATTTTTTGGTGAAAATCAAGCAGGGCAAACTGTAGTAATTGTATAGCGCTCTTCTAACTGCAACATATCTGGCACTACAGCACCTCCACAGACAAACAGAAGTTCCTGCAACAACGCTGCAGCAGTTACACAAATGTATTACGTGTGAAACAGTGTAATGTTTGTTTTAATTTATATATATATATATATATATATATATATATATATATATATATTAAAAATGTCTTTATGTGTAATGGAACAGCTTCATTTTCAGCAGCCATATTACTGTGAAAATAGTTACATATTAATTTAAAGTAATTCTAAAGGTATAACTTTAGTACCTCACGTGTTCCTTTTTATTGACACAGCTAAAACAGCTGTACTGCTTAATGAAATGCTGAAAATTGCAGCTTTGGCTGCTTAAGTATTCAGTACCCTAGAATTTCTAGAGAACTTCTCTAGAGTTACGTTTGCTTCTTGAAAATGGCCAACAAGAAACAAATTCTTCTAGCAACACACAAACTGTTGTTCTTTAGAGAAAATAGGCATATTCTACACACTACTGTCTTGAAAGAAGAAAGCAAATTGGATCTAACCAGGACTGAGCAAGAAGTCAATGGCCCAGATGCACACCAACAGGAGGACAATGAATTGCACACAATAATCACATCTGACATTGGCAGAAAAGTTCAAGTTCTGAGACAAATGTCATACAGGCCAATAAGACCAAATGGGAAATGCTACATGAATGAAATTTGAATGTCTTGTAAACATATTTTGTTTATAAAGCACAGAGATGATCAAATACAAACAAAAATGCCAAAAAGCTTACTTACGGTGCCTTCTCTAAGATGAAATGAATAGTTAACAATATTCTTATTCCTGCACTTTTATTATTTTAGTTCTAAATTTAACTGTGGAGACTATAATCTTCGACCATAAACTGTCTCTGCATTTCGCAGGGTAATTTATACCATTTTTCAACTTCTTGATGCTTCAAATTCTTGATGGTTTTGTGCAAGTTGTTGGTTTGCCATGGTTGCGCCCTGTGTTGCTAAATGAAGTTTGAAGGGTGGTTTCAATGACAGGAACAGAGGCTCACTGCAAACAACTACACAGGAAAACCAATGTATGTACTCATGCTCTTTAGCGGTGAGTGTGGAAATGCACTTATTACAGAAAATATAGAGGTCATGTGTTTTGATATATCTAATGAAAGCCCTGATTCTAAAAAATTATGAGTTATTACTCACACTACAATGAAGATGCAGTCAAGCACAGGCAGTTTGGCGTGTGGCCTAAGCGAAAGGGCCACATTAGGTTTAAGTTTTTTAACTGGGGTGAATTTCACATTAACTAACTAATCCATAGGTACAGTGGGTACGGAAAGTATTCAGACCCCCTTAAATTTTTTCAATTTTTTTATGTTGCAGCCTGATACTGCAATTGTTTAAATTCATTTTTTTTTCTCATAAATCTATACTCCGTACCTCATAATGACAAAGTGAAAACAGGAATTTAGAAATGTCTGTAAATGTATTAAAAATAAAAAACTGAAATATCCCATTTACGTAAGTATTCAGACCCTTTGCAACAAGAAAGCATTTAACAGCTCAGGTGCCCATTTCTCTTGATCATGCTGAGATGTTTCTACACCTTGATTGGAGTCCACCTGTGGTAAATTAAATTGATTGGACATGATTTGGAAAGACACCTCTCTATAAAAGACCTTACAGCTGACAATGCATATCAGAGCGAAAACCAAGCCATGAGGTCAAAGGAACTGCTTGCAGAGCTCAGAGACAGGATTGTATCAAGGCACAGATCTGGGCAAGGCTACAAAAACATTTCTGCTGCACTGAAGGATCCCAAGAGCACAGTGGCTTCCATAATTCTCAAATGAAGAAGTTTGGCATGACCAGGACTCTACCAAGAGCTGGTCGCCCAGCCAAACTGAACAATTAATGGAGAACGGCCTTGTCTAGACTGGTGACCAAGAACCTGATGGTCACTCTAGTTGAGCTCCATGATCGTATATGCAGATGGGAGAAACCTACAGAAGGACAAACATCACTGTAACACTCCTCCGATCTGGGCTTTATGGCGGTGTGGCCAAACTCAATCCTCTCCTCAGTGAAGACACATGAAAACACACATGGAATTTGCAAAAAAGCACCTAAAGGACCCTCAGACTCTGAGAAACAAGATTCTCTGGTTTGATGAACCTCAATTCTAAGCATCATGTTTGAAGGAAACCAGCTCTGCTCATAATCTGCAGAGTACCATCCCAAAAGTAAAGTGTGCTGGAAGCAACCTTATGCTGTGGGGCTGTTTTTCAGAGGCAGGGACTGGGAGACTGATCAGGGTTGCGGGAAAGCTGAATGGAGCAAAGTACAAAGATATCCTCAATGAAAACCTGTTCCACAGCGCTCAGGACCTCAGACTGGGCAGAAGGTTCACCTTCCAACATGACAGTGACCCTAAGCACACAGCCAAGGCAACACAGGAGTGCCTTAGGGACAACTCTGTGAATGTCCTAGAGTAGCCCAGCCAGAGCCCTGACTTGAACCCTATCAAACATCACTGGAGAGACCTGAAAATGGCTGTCCCGGCGGTCCCCATCCAACCTGACAGGCTTGAGAGGATTTGCAAAGAAGAATGGCAGAAACTCCCCAATCCAGGTGTGCAGCTTGTTGCATCATGCCCAAAAGACTTGAAGCTGTAATTAATGCCAAGTGTTTTAACTAAGTATGAGTAAAGTTAAGACAACATGTAAAATGTGATATTTCAGTTTTTTCTTTTTAATAAATTTACAGACATTATTAAAATTCTGTTTTCACTTTGTCATTATGAGGTACGGCATGTAGATTAATGAGAAAAAAATGAATTTAAACAATTGTAGTATCAGGCTGCAACATAAAAAAACTGAAAAAATTTAAGGGGGTCTGAATACTTTCCGTACCCACTGTAACTAACTGAATCCTAAGTAACTAACCATTTTTTGTGTTAAAATTTACAGAGAGAAACTACACTTTTGCTCTTGACATGTGTGCTGATATACCTGTTTATTCTAAAGACTGAATATTCCCATTTCTTTTTTCAGCCTACTGTATCATGAGCAATCTATGATGCATTGTGTTAGAGATAATGATGCAGTAGTTCTGCACATTGGTTTGAAGTCCCAATAGCCAAGTGCACACCATAAGGTCACTGAAGATTGTTGCATTCAAAGTTTTACATGGTCACAGCATGTGTCCCCAGCTAGTTGCAGACACTATGACAGAAATCAACTTGTTTTAAATCTGACTAGACTTATGGTGTACATTGTCCCAACTGCCCCTCTCCTTTTCTTACTTTTCTTGGTATATGATGAAAATGAGGCTGTGAGAGACAGACTTACAGTCTTTACAAATCACAAATCACACTCACTTTATAAAGGTCCTTGATCATGTGATTTGCACAGCTAACAACTTTCAATACTGCTTATTATGGCATTGTTGTCCACTAAATGTTTTGGTAACACTTTATTTTACAGTGTCTGTGTTACATGTTACATGTACTGACTATAATAATAAATGATGCATATTTGCATGCAATTAACCCTAAATCAAACCCTCATCCATGTAGTCAATTAATATTACTCAGTACTTAAATGTATAAATTACACATTTGCTAATTATTCGTTTTTTCACACCTTCCCTTTAAAACTTCCCTTTCTGGTATGTACACACCACAATCCAAATAACTGCAAGTGTCAAACTATGCCGGTAACTATTAAGCTGTGGCTTAATTTCATTAATATACAGGTGACAAAATGAAGCGAGGATCGAGAATAGTAAACATATTCCCTTGTGTACAAAGGTGGTTTGATGGAAGAAAGACAATGTTTTAAAATGTCGTTCCTAGAAACAAATGAAATGTCCGATCTTGGCACCTGAACTGGCCTGGTTAACAGGTTTGGTAGTTGAAGAGCTGCCAAGAAATGCTAAGCGACTGATGCAAAGGTCTTCATGTTTAGCCTTTGTTGTGGATTTTTAACACGCACACTGAAGTGTCTTGCAATTCTGTTACTTACAGTTCATTTACCCATCATGCATTTCCAAGTAAGACATTTTGCTTGATTTTGCATAATCAATAATATAGTCAGTAGATACTACTGAAGTAATCTGTACTGAATTGGACATGAATCAATAATAGGAAATCAACAATTTATAGCTGTATATTTATGCATACTGCAATGCTGCAATACATTACCTTAGACCTACTTTTTATTAGGTGTCTTCAGCTACTTATTTGTATGTAATTCTGTTACATAGTTACAGTCAAAGTACCTAGACATAATTACAAAATGTATTTACACTGTTGAACATAATCTGGCAATAATTTTGCAGAACATATACATTGCATCAAATGCGAGTTAGCACTTCATATTAACTCAATTAGTAGTTAAGACACTTAATATAAAGTGGAACCCAAACCTTTAACAGATATTATATACAATAAATAAATAAATATTCTGTCTTACAAAACACTCTTGAGTAACCACTGCTCTGTACATGAAAAGCATGATACTCACTGCTCATGAAACATGTTCTGTAATCTAGAACAAATAATCACTGATAATACAAAAGAATAATTAAATGTAGCAACAAATGTGCTGTGATATTCATTCTGATATTCACACCTACCATGCAAAGACAAAAGCAGCCGGGGCTCAAAACCAGAATGTAACACCGTTCCTGCTCACAGTATATAGACTGCTTTCTGTTTATCACTTTTATAAATGACTCCGGTAGTACAGACAACAGTCTACTTTGAGGAAGTCAGGGGAAGGAAATTTGGGGAGGAAGTTTACAAGTGAGGTGTGACAAGTGTCAAATGTCTTCAACAGTGAGTTTTGAATGCTTCACAAGTAAAGAGAAAGTTGTCAAAGATACAGTATATTTAGGCCATGTTCGATTAAAAAAAACTGCTACATTACATTGGAAAGTTTTATTTTTAGAAACGGATGTCATCTGATGTTCAACATTGCAGCAATGCAGAGATGACAAAACAAAGATCAAACACAAATTTCTCAGACATTAAAATGATATTAAAGTGATTAATTTTGCAGCATGTTAGTTTCATGGACCTGAACAGAGAGAATCTGCTAGTAACAGTGTGTCAACAGACTGCTTTTGAATTATCATGCTGAAAAAAAACATAACGTCAGCAAGAAAGTGATACTCTCACCAGCTGTCATGCAGGTGAGAAATGTAGGTGCCTAATGTGCTTGCTGTGTGTCTCTATTTCTATATGTTTCAACCACATAAAAAGAGCAGCACAGAACTATATAAGCAGCGAACTGACTTGTAAGCTTGCAGTTAGTGAACTGGACTGCTTATGTAATTTAGAAAGTGGTTAACACTGCATTTTCTAAGAAACAGTTTTTTAAAAAGTAATCATCTGATAGCTGTTTATTACAACCCAGTTTATTTCTTAAATGTGATGTTATGTCTGAGTAAAACTGGATAGGGGAACTTGAGATTTGACTTTTAACTATTGCGAATTGATTGACTGCACACTGAGTCCGAAATTTTTCCGTTTTTTCGTATTCATCATCGTCACACACAGAAACCTTTCACACTGAGTCAAAATGCTTGCTACGGATGCAAAAAATGCAGAAAATAAAACCCAATCCGAATTTTTATGATGTGTGGTCGTATTTATTTTTTAACGTGCAAAAATTTCGGATGAAAATTTCAGACTCAATGTGCAAAGAACTTTAGTGATGTTGGTGGCACTTAATTTTATAACTTGGTACTAAACATGAACCTAATTCAAAATCCATGTTCATGTAGTTCAAACAAATGCAAAAAGTAGTGCACATCCAAAAATCAAAATTGGGTTCAGATGCTCACTCCAAAAGGGTATTGTGTCTGATTAAGAACTGACTGGTCAAAATGTTGCGTTGCTTGGAAAATAAATAGTTTTGGAGCTGTAAGTCCATGTAGTTAACCTAAGGCCCAGGCATACTTCAATTCACGTATTATGCTCAGTATAGTGCACAGTTGAGTGAGCACGTATGCAGTGAGCACGGATGGACACATTGATTGTGATCGCACTACCTAGTTGATCTTGACACAAAACGTGAGCTGCACACAGACATCAAATATTTTTCTGAAATAACATGCACCGCTGAATCACTCATGTGTACATGTGTGTCTTGTACCTGTTGAAGACTTGGCCCTTTGGTAGTTTTGGAGGTTATCCCTGCTCAGAGACTGTGTGTTTGCTGTATCTGTGTTGTGCTGAATAGAGGGTGGATGACGTTTCAAAGTCAGTTGCAGACTCTGATCATTGAATAAAGTCTGTATCAGAGCCAGGTCCAGAGAAGACACCTCACAACCATTTAAAACCATGATCTCATCACCGGGCCTCAGACCTATCAGTTATATAAAACAACAGGAGTGAAGGAAACAAAGGTTATAATAAGGCAACACGAAAAGATCTTTTGGTCTTTGTTCAAATATAAAAAAGGTGTTTCTAACATATCCAAATGAATGTAACTTATATGTCCTGAGGGATAAAAGCTATAACTTCACAGGCAAATGTACCTTTGCTGAAAGCAAGCCCATCAGGGAGAACTTCTCTGACAACAATACGGCTGTTTTTCAGGTTGTCTACATAGCCTGTAACAGCAAAGCCTAGAGGACAAGAAAAAAAAAAAAACTATCATAACACATCATAAAGTGCCATCAGTCCCCGTGAGTTTAAAAACAGCCGCTTAAATTTCCCCTTTGCAATGACTTACTTACCAAAGTCTCCAGTTAAACTAGGTCTAGACATGTGCAGAGTGTAGACATTCAGCTGGCTGACCTCCAATTCGTCATATGACTAGGGTGAGAAAGAAGTGTAGATAAGTGCGCAATCATGCAGTTCAACAACTCTGCTTTTTATAAACTGGGCTGTGATCCAGCCACTGTACATCAAGCTTTGCCATTATCAATATCTTACCAAGTCCTGCAGGAGCTCATCAGCTGATGGAGTTGATACCTCCATCCTGTCTCCTACACATCTTCTCAGCCTTAAGAAGTGTAGGCTAGGGTCCAGGCCCATGAGCTAAGAGAAGAAAATCTATCTTAAAATGCACATCTTTCCACATACAAAAAATAAAATCAAGACATATTGCAGCAGGTTTGATGTCAGCGGACACGGAATGAGCATGTAACTAATACATGGAAGAGTGAATGGCATTTGAGAGAGCTACATTTCAGTGAATAACAGCTATATTGTATGACTTCAGAAGAGTTGGATTATAGCGCTGAAATGCATGTTAATGTATGTTTCTGTTATTACAAAAAGAGCAGTGTAAAAATTCTTCAGAACAGCTACTTCTGTATTCCACAGAACATCATGTGTGGAACAACATGAGGGTTAGTACAAAGTGAAAGAATATTTGTTTTGCATAAATTATTTATTTATTTATTTATTTATTTATTTATTTATGACTGACTGACTGACTGACTGACTGACTGAATGACTGAATGAATGAATGAATGAATGAATGAATGAAGCTATATTTGCTTTCCTGTAGCTCAAATAGTAGAGCATGGTGCTAGCAATGCCAAGATCATGGGTTCGATTCCCAGGGAAAGCAAGAGCTGATAAAATGTAAAACTGTAACTTGAATGCAATGTAAGTTGCTTTGGATAAAAACATCTCATAAATGTATAAGATTTGACTTTTCTCTTTTTCATGACTTTTCTTCTTTACCATAAAGGTGATTAGTAATTTTTTAAGTAATACTTTTAATTAGCAAGGACACATTAAATTGATCAAAAATGGCAGTAAATATTTCCACAAAAACATTAAGCAGAACAACACTGTTCTCAACACTTATAATAATAATAAATGCTTCTTGAGGACCAGCATATGAGAATGATTTCTGAAGAATTTTGACACTGATGACTAAAGTAATGGCTGGTGAAGATTCAGGTTTCCCATGGCAGGAATAAATTAGCTAATATATTAAAATCAAAAATAGTTATTTTAAATTGTAATAATATTTCCATGTACTATTTGACTGTATTTTTGATCAAATAAATGCAGCCTTAGTGAGCATAAGAAACTTCTTTCAAAAACATAAAAAGAAAAAAAACAACAACTGTAAATTAATGTGTGTGAAAAGTCAGTTGATGAAGCAATGTCAGCCTGCTGTCATAGATTCAGACTAACACAGCTGTCATGTAGAAGGCTTGATGTCATCTATTAATGAATTACCCTTGATGCAGTCTATTATAATGACACACATAGCCTCAGGTAATCTCAGCAGTGACGTATGGTCCCACATACAAACATAATGATGTGTCTGCATCTGCGTTGATTCAAACATGTGTAAAGTAATTAAAACCAATGCAACAGTTGACAAATCAAAATGGGTGTGTTGGTAAATCAAGGTAATTAACCTGAACACTACGCTGACTCTTTAAAATAAAGAAGTGGATTTTTTGAATGCACTGATCTTACCCTGCAGGTCTCAGCCAAGACATCCGTGACGGTGTGATGAGGTTTCAGAAGGAAAGTAACAGTCTGGTAATTCGGCATATAGATGCATGTGGCGTTTTCCTGGCTGCAATCCCATTGGCTGCCTTCAGGTGGCATGATTGAGTAAACATTAGCCATACTACCTAACTTCTGTGAAAGAAAACAAAGGAAGATGAATCATGTTAAATGCAAAGACTTTTTGAATATTACTTCATTCCCTGGTTAGTTACTTAGGTAACACTTTAGAATAGTGATCCTTTGTTAATGAATAACTACACAGGAACAAGTCACTAATGCACTATTAACATTGTAGTAACTACTATTACCTAACAAGAAACTATGATTATTGATTAAGTTATAGCGCTCAGTTGAAACTGGTAGTTCACTGTTAGCTAATCAATAACTACTATTTTTTTTAATATATACTGGAGAACTACTAAGAACTACTGTATACAAATTCATAATTAATGTGAATTATGCATAATGTATAATTAATTCTAAAATGAAGATCATGGTAACCCACTAGTAATGACTCAAGAATTATCAAATCCTTCTAAAGGAACTACTAATTACTTGGATCAGTATTCTAAAGTGAAAAGCATCATAACTCCCTAATATTGACTGACGTCATTGTAAGCTTTTGAGATATATGTAAGGTTTTGGATAGTAATGACTCAAGTGTTACTACATCCTTCTGAAGAAACTACTAATTATTTGGATCAGTATTCTAAAGTGAAGATCACGGTAACCCACTAGTAATGATTTAAGTGTTACCAAATCTAGCAAAATGAATTACTAACCAAAACCTTACAAAAACCTCAAAAGTTTACAATGACTTCAGTAATTACTAGGGAGTTATCACGATCTTCACTTTAGAATACTGATCCAAAAAATGAGTAATTCCTTCAGAAGGATGTAGTAACACCTGAATAATTACTATCCAATACTTTTATATATAAAAGCTTTACACTGATTTCAGTAGTTACTATAGGAGTTATCATGATCTTCACTTTAGAATTAATTATACATTATGTATTATTCATATTAATTATGAACATATATTATTGGTCTTAAGGGAGGTATGAAAAAATAATAGTTACTGATTAGCTAATAGTGAACTACCACATTCGACTGGCTAATACCTGTTCATTAATCAGAGTTTCTTGTTAGTTACTAATAGTTACTAGAGTGCTAATATTGCGTTACTCATGTGTTCTTGTGTAGTTATTCATTAATGATGGAACAGTATTCTAAAGTGTTACCGTTACTTACCTATTTATAACACTATTATATCTCCTTATTTATTATTGTGTTGATTTAATAGCAGATTTGACAGGATTTACTTATAAATCCTAAAACACAATTCTCTGATCTAGATATATTTATAGCGTTTTAGAAACCAAAGGGATTTATAGACAAGTATAACAAATTTAAAGACTCACCATATAAAACTAAAGCATTTGACACTGACTTTAGTGGCATCATTCAATGTTTGTTTAAGGATGTGTCACTCAAAATGAAACACGCCATGGTTCTTTCAGTGGAGATTAAGTCTTTGGTGTCGGAAACAAACACGCCTATCCACCTTCACGCACACCAGAGAAAACATGTCACGTCTCAGCTCCAAAGGTACAGACCATCCACACATTTCACTCGATGAAGTAATGGCCTTTTTAGCAAGGGAAACAGAGTTACCTAAGACAAGTTGTATAACCCTATGTTTGTCCAGCGAGTGGTGTGAATGAAACCCTGACCAGCGGTAGAATGAGCGTGCATTCATTTACCACCACAGTAACGGTCAACTTTCCAACAGAGCAGCCAAGGGCAACCGCCCAGTACACGCTCCTCAGTGTGTGTGTGTGTGTGTGTGGCTCTCAGCACCAGAGCCTCGACTTCAGACTTTCCTCTCCAAAGTGGGAAAAATCATTTATGGAAGCTAACCTCCACCCAGAATGCTAAAGATGGAATGATGAAGAAAAGACTCTTGCTGTCTAGAACAACCGCTATCCTTTAACATGGTCTCTTAGAAACATCGGTGTGTTGGTCTCCATGGATTACTGAAGTACATACAGTGAGGGACCATAGACAGTGTTTCAGAGATGTACAAGCAATCACAAACTGTACCCGTGGCTCAATCCACAGTCTTGCTTTGAATGAACTAGTTCTATCTAAATCAACTGATGTGAACAAAACCAGACATTTGCTCTTATCATGTTCAAGGCAAGGGGCTTCTGAACTAGCATCTCAGCTCACCACCAATCAAACTGTGAGCATCTATCAGCCACAATCAATTATTTTTATACATACATGATGAACAAAAAGACAACATATTTTTAGCACATAACCAAGTAAGCCTGAGCTTTTTCCAGAGGCAGGACCCGGTATTCTGTAAAAACACAGTAACGTACCTCAAAACTACAAGCAGGAATAGTATTTAGATGCCCTTCACCGTCAGTGTCAAAGACCTGAAACAAGAAGGAAAAAACAAATCACTGTAGTCTCATAAAACTCTTAGTCATATTTCGTCAGACGGAACAGAGCCATGGTTACAAACACTGCAGCAGACAAACTATCATTTTGTTTCTAAATAAAACTAAAGCCAAGCAAATTTCCTGTAGTGAATCTATTTTGATCTTAAACAAAAGCTTCGAGACTCCACTGGAAGAGAAGAGCACTATACTGGTTAGTAGGATGAATGATCATGATAAATGTTTAATCTAGACAATCTAATTTATACTTTTGTAGAGGCTTCTTATGACAGATTGCTTGTGATGTTCCTCATCTGTAAGTCTTTTGTATAGGTCAGCTATAGGGGTCTTATACATTTTCCCTGAGGCCCACTTATAATGTTAATTTTTCCTCATCTTTTTCCATCCTCTCCTTGGGCCTTAGAAACAGACTAGATTATTTTTGAATTTTTTTTTTTTTTTTTTTGCTGATCTGCCTCAAAGACTTCTATGTAAACAACCTCTTTGCATACGAAATGAGAAACTTTTCTGAGGCCTTTTTCACATCAAGCATAATGCAAATAAATAAAATGACACACAGACAAATTGTCTATTCACACCAAGAGCAAAATTAATATCTGTCAAGCTGAAGAAACAAAAAAAACTCAAAAAGACAGTAGGTAAATAAAGATCATAATTTATATCTGTATAGTTGTACAGAATTTGTATATGAGTTATATGTATTTTCATGATCTTAAAATGTATGCATGAGCTAGAGTTCACATTGTTCATAAATATTTGAATCTTTCAACAGCCCTAGTTTTTATATTGTTTAAAATGGGAAAAGATGGAAATGTAAAAATCTTGATGGAGTAAATTAATGTAGCTCAATATGAATATGAGAACATATAGAAGAAAACAGATGATAAACTGGTTTATCGTCACAGGGCAAAAATCTAAAAATACCAAGAAAATTTAACCTTTTAATCGTAATGTTTTTGAAAGAATGCTCACAGAGGCTGCATTTATCTGATTAAAATATAAGAACAGTAATGCTGTGCTACATTACAATATGATTTAAATTTGTACAAATTTCAGTTTCATGTTAAAATGAATATGAATAAAAAATGAATAAAAAATATTTATAATGTATTATATCTTATTTTAAATTAACTCTAATATATTTTTTTCTATTTATTTTTGTGATGACAAAGCTTAATTTTCAGCAGCCATTACTCCAACCTTCAGTGTCACATGATCCTTCACTTGAAGGATTCATTCTAATATGCTGATTTGGTGCTCAAGAAGCATTTCTAATTATGATAAATGTTGAAAACAGTTGTGCTTCTGAATATTATCGTAGAAACAGGGATACGTTTTGTCCAGAATTCTTTTATGAACAGCATTTATTTCAAAAAGAATTCTTTTTTAACACTGTAATGTCACTTTTGATCAATTTAATGCACCCTTGCTAAATATAAAATTATTCATTTCTTAGATTTAAAAAAAAAATAAAAATCTTACTGATCATACTTTTAAAGGTAGTGTATACATATAAATATGTAATTGTCAAATTATAATTGTTTTCCCCCCCATTTCATCTAAATAAGAAACTGTATTTGTTAACTGCATAAGAGGGTCTAGTGACTGGAGACCCAATTTTAAAGTCTAAACAGGATTACTGTCAGAGATGAAGAACTAATGATTTGCTTCTATGTGAAAGCAAGACCAAACATAGACTGATTGATGTTCTTAAATCTCAGTGAGAGACAAAGAGGGGAAAAGAGACAAAAAAGACACTTTGACTTGATGGCTACCACAGTGTCTTTAGCAAAAGGTTGGCCTGTTTAATATTTAGCAACTAGCATAGGGCTCTTATACCAACCATCTGTCGCTGCAGGGTAGAGTACAGCAGGCTGCAATTTACCACATATGGCTTTTAATAATTCATAATACATTTCTCCCTCTGTCTGTCTCCACACCTCTGTCTTCTGTGGTGTGAAATGAAATTGGGGCTCATTAGCCAAGCCGGCTGGATCTCCCATTACATGACACATGTCAGGGAGGGACAGGGACTTCATGTCAGTAATTGGAGACTTTTTTTTTTTTACCTTTCACTCACTTAAGATACTACTGGATTCACTTAGTGACAGAAATGAACTATTTAACTTTTTATTAGGGGCCAAAATGTGTCCCATGGAATTGATTTTCAATGACTTTTTATTTTTTGGAACATATAACAAAATATTGTTAATTTATGTCAAATACTTGAGTATATTATTTTTTTTTTATTGGTCACTGCAGTGTCTTATCTCATAACTATTTAGGCCTAGTGTAATATTTTATGAAATATGTCAAATATCATAACATAAAACCAATTTAAAAAATTTATTTATTATGAGGCCTCACACCCGGAAGGTTTTTTTTTTAGTGGCATTTTTTGCACAGACTCCTAGTTCATTTCTGGCACTGGGTTCATGCATAAGAATGCATTAATTAAGATGGGACAACCAGGACTTAAGATCACTTGTTTATCACTTGAGAGCAGGCTTATGAATTGTCATGCCGTCTACTATCTACATAGACAGCTGACTTCTAAAACAGCATATGAAACTCATAGGTCATTTGGAGACACATTTTTAGTGGTGAAAGAGATTTTTCCATATAAATCATGTCCAGAAAAAGCACAAACCAAAAAAGCATGTAAGTCATTCAAATCTTTCATCACTTTCTTTGGGCACAGTAAGTCTAGCAAGCAAAATTTTTAAGATAGTTTCCCAGAAGCTATTGACCTCAGGGAAGTTCGCCACCATATGGAGAAATGTACCAAGTGATTATCAGGAACAAAACTGGTAGTTTGGATGGGAAGTTATTTTCTTCTGAAAACATTCTGCGCTTAGAATTATTAATTTGATTATTCTGATTTCTAGAGGCTGCAGCAATATTATTCTTTCAGCTGTTATCCTTATGAATATTTCAGGTAATTACATAAAGCAAATTAAGGCATTTACAGAGGTGTATAAGAACATTTAGAGGTGTATTTTATCATATCATTTGGAAATCTAGTCAGTATAGAGCCAGGCTGCTTCAACAACATACTCCTACTACATTTTATATTCACTTATAAAATGTAAATATAATGAGCCCCCCCCCCCTTAGCTCATTGCAATACACTCTGGAATTGCTTTATATGAGAAGGGCATGTGTGATCTGTGAACCAAAATTAATGCCTTAAAGTGTTTTCTAGGTAGGCAGCTTACTAGTTTTTGGGACCCACTTTATATTAAGTGTCTTTACTATGTACTTACATTTAAATTATTGTAGTTATTGTAGTTACAGACACCTAATATAATGTGGGACAATTTTTGGAATATAGCTATTGTGTGCATGACGACAGGGGGTTGAACTTAAGAAGCATTTATATTTCTATAAGGAGCCATGCTATACTAGCTGTGGTCTAGAAAACTAGTATCCCTTACCTGAGGAAGACCACTGTAAGAACAGCAGCTCAAATCAATGAAATCCTTTTGACAGGGACAAAATAAAAAAGACAAAATGAGGGATCTACAATCTTTATAGACTAAAATGGTTTACTAGGTGGTAAAGAAGTGCAACAGACTCAGCAAAACAAGCATTAGTGACTTACTTAGCTGCCGCTTTTTATTCCAAACAACACACAGTACTCTAATTGTAGAGACAGTCCCCCTGCAACAACTTGGTGTTAAATGCCTTGCTCAAGGGCATGGTCATGACAGAAAATCTATAAAATTCTCCGGCTCATGGGTCAACCCCCTCTAGATTTAAACAAACAGCCCAATGCAGTTCCTTAACTGCTAATTCACCACTATTATTAGCACAGTGCACTAAGATCTCAACAGGGAGGAAACATCGTCAGCTTCATCAATGTCTCAAGGCTTTACACTTGGTAACCAGATATGAAAATCTACATTTGAAAATAGCTCTCTTATTATCTTGGCGCATTTCTGAGAAAGGAGGAGGAGATGGGAGAGCGAACAACATTTTTAATCCTGCCAGCTCTGTAATTACTACCTTTAGAGAGTCTTTATTTATCAAAGTCCTGTTATTTGCACCTGTGGGAGGAATTTCCCACCAACGTGACGCATGAGTTTCAAAACACAAAAGGTAGAAAAATTGATATGCAAATGCACTTTCCAAGCACTTGTGTTACAGCACGCAATCACGACTGTTTAAATCAGACAGAGTGGGTGTAGTACCTGTGAGACAGAAGGCTTTTTTTCATGACCTCGCTTGGTAAGAGTATCCAGGCCCTTGAGGGAGGAAAAGACCCCTTTCTTATTGCGACCTCGGTGGGACAGAGACAGAGAACGCTTTCGCATTGTGGCTTCATCTCTGGAACAGATCTGTATGATAACAAAGAGACTGGCTATAATGGAAACTAGGCAAGTATTCAATTTTTGGAAATGAAATTTTCCATATTAAGTGTAGGAAATGGCTTCCTCTCAGTAATTTCAGGAGAAAAAGGGAGTTGGGAGTACAGCACAACAGTTAGGTTTCAAAAGTAAAAATCTAATTCATTTTCAGTAAAGAAATTATTTTTTTACACTAACGTATACACTAAACCTGTCGGAAAAATTTCAGCTTCATTTAAAAAAAAAGGAATAGAATAGCTGAATTCCCTGTCAACAGCTAGACTACCCCACAGCCCTGATCAATCAATCAGAGAGAGGGAGAGCTGTTGTTGCCATAGAAATTGTGAATTGTGCCAAAAAAGCTCAGCAGCAACCACCCGCTTACATGAAGCATTGCGCATTACAATCAGTCTCCCTACACTCTCAATCAAATTATATATGTTAATATTTAGCAATAAAACAACAAAAACATTGTATTTTAATCTTATTTTAATATAACAAATGTCAACTGTATAATTCAACTGCTTTAAATTATACTGTTGTTTTGATTCCATCGCAGAATTTGCAATACTGCATGGGATGAGTAGTTCACTGCTAAGTACTTCTCAGCTTCGTACCTTTGTCTTCAAATTATATTCAAATTAGTGCTGTCAAAATTAGCACGTTAACGCAGGCGATTGTTTTTTTTTTTTCAGTTTAACGGCATTAAAAATACTTAATGCAGTTAATGCAGGGCCAGGGCTAGGTTTGGCCACCTCACTCACAACGGCTGCTTCTGTCTCCTTTTTCTTGACAAGATGTGCATTTATTTAGACGCAGAATGTCTTTACGACCACATCAAACAGGAGACTTTTCAGACGCACACTCCAACTTCGCCTCAGCGACAGGCGCTAGTCAAACAAGTGCGGAAACTTTCAGGTGATGAGGAGCTTCGGTAAAACAACAGTGAACTGCAGTCAGATGAGATGCTGTCAGGCCACATATCAGTAAAAATGAATTTTCCTGTCCCGTCAGCCATTATACTGTGCTCGTAGTGTGCGCTCTTTAATTGCACGCACAAATACGGCTGTGCGCTGTGGCCTACATTCCATATTAAAGCGTGAACGAAACTACGAGCATACGTGTCAGATTTGCAGGTAAATAACCTATTAACCCAGCTACTGTGATGTCTATTTATCAAAGAACAAAAGAAAAAAAAAAGAGGAAATCAACCACTTCTGTATATAGCTTTAAAGATTCATCTATTTTTCTGTATATTTCCTACTTGCTGAAGGGCACAGGTAAATAATGAGTTTATGTGAAGATCGTTTTTAGTTCACTTAAACTAGAAGTTTTTAAAGTCTAATAAATGTTAAAATTGATAGCTCTCATTTATACTGTAATGTTCAATCGTTATAGTCAATGGTTAAATTTTAGGGAAAAAAGAACAATTTTCTATAAACATCAGTAGTATTGGTATCAGTGATGAACTTCAGTCTTAAAAAAATATTTAACATGTTAAAAATATATTGTCTTTGTTGTTTCTACATTAATTTGAAGATTGAATGTGAAATTATTGCAATATAAAAGTATACTGTATTTAAAAATGTTAATGTTAATTTTTAATTTTTTTTTTTTTAACTCGTTAAATTTTAACTTGTTAAATCTTCGAGATCCTAATGGAGGAACCGAATGAGACATATTTCTGGAACCACTCAAAAAGTGGACTGTCACTGTTGTGTTAATTTGATCAAGGCTACTAACCAGTGCATGGAAGGAGGAAACGGAGAAGATTCCCAGACGGGCTAGTGCAGCTTTGGTCAGGCGGCTGGCCGTGGCAAGCAGGCTCTTGGGGTTGGGTAACTCACTACCTTGCAAACTGGCCAGGTAGCAGCGCATGCGGAAAAGGTCCATGTTGAAGCGCTCAAGATTCTGTTCCCACTGTTGGATCTGTCCGCAAATTTAAAAAAAAAAAAAAAAAAGGTTACTGAGGAAAGGCATCTCATCCACTAGGTGACAAACTACTGCTTTGCACAATGATCATTTGTGACCCTTGACCACAAAACCAGTCTTAAGTAGCACAGGTATATTTGTAGCAATAGCCAAAAATACACTATAGGGCTTTTCACACTGCACTTAACCCCGGGTTATCGTCGTTCTAAACACCGCTTTTAACCCCGGGTAAAGACACGTTTCACACCTGCAATTT
>JAFVLL020014973.1:0-11300 GCA_021397915.2 Tor tambroides | reverse complement strand
CACCCAACCTCCCTCTCCCACCTCCTCTTATTGATCTGGCCCCTGTTTCAACACCTTTGTCGCTGGATTCCGTCAGCCTCTCTGCTCACCCTCAGCTCACCATCTATGGCATGGGTACGCCGCTGGTCTGCCGATCTCCAGCTCTGTTGGCGTTGAGGCTGGAGGATCCCTTGACTCCGCCTTCAGCCTCCGAGGTCCTGCGACCCAGCGGCTCCACCTTGGCTCCCAGCTCCCTCGTCTTCACCGGAGCCCGTCAGTCCACCAGCTCCACCGGGCTCCCTCGTCCCTCCGGCTCCGCCTTGGTCAGTCGTCCCCCTATCTCCACCTCGGGACTACACTCCTCTGGCTACGCCACGTCCCTTCATCCCTCGGGCTCCGTTGGTCTCCTCCTTCCCTCCAGCTCCACCTCAGGCCTCTGTCGCTCCGGCTCCGCCACGGCCTTCTGGAGCTCCTCCTACACCTCGGTCACCGAAGCCTCTGGCTCCGCCTTGGCCCTCCAGATTCTCGGCATCACCCTGGCTCTTCAGCTCTCTGTCGCTGCCTCGGGCTCCACCACCACCTGCTCTGTCGCTGTTGGTCGGTCCCATGGAGTCGGCGCCCACTCCTCCACCATGGCTCCTCCCTCCATTGGCTCCACCATGGGCCACCATCATGACTGTGGCCTGGGTCCCGCCTGGCTCCTCCTGCTTCAAGTCCCACCTGTCTCCGTCCTGGCTCCTCTCTACATCAGATCCGCCCTGGCTCCTCTTGTTTTCTCCCTGGCTCCTTCCATCTCCACCCTGGACACTGTTAGTCGTCCGTCCTCGTTAGGTGTCCATCCTCTGCCCAAACCTCCTCCAGGTTTGTCTGCCTGCCTACCTTCCTGCCAACCCTTCGTCGTTCCCTGTCACCATCCCACATCCACTCCTTTATCCTCTTCCTAAGTCCCCCTCCATCCCTCCCTTTTGTTCCAAGGCGTGAGGTCACGCCTTCCGGGAGGGGGGCGAACTGTCACACCCCTGAACTATTTTGTTGTGCTTTTCTTTCAGTTTCTGTCTTCTGCTTTGGTTTAGTTCCTGTTTGCACTTATTTGGTTCTGTTCCTGTTCCCATTAGTTCATTGTCTAATTATTAGTTAATCACCTTCATTGTGTCTACCTGTCTGTCCCTCATTATCTGCCCTATATGAGTTCCTGTCCTTTTGAGTTCTAGTTGTCGGTTATTGTTGATACCCTGTGTGTGCTGAACTTCCTCATCTTGAATTATATTAAATACCTTATTCCCTTCAAACCTTCGTCTTCGTGTGGCTATTGTGTGTGTGCACTGCACAGTGACCGTGACAATTGTAAAACACTTTTGCTGCTATTGAGGTGGGATACGGGTAAGGTTAGGGACAGGTTTGGTGGTATGGGTAGGTTTAAGGATGGGTTAAGGTGTAAGGGATAGGTCAACAGTGTAATTATAAATGTAATTACAGAAATTAATTACAGATGTAACTACATATATGTACTTATATTTTTAGAAATACCATGTAAAAACAAATGCATTGTATCAAATGATAAATTTAAATGTAAGTACATAGTAGTTAAGGCCACCTAATATAAAGTGGGACCCAAAAGGGTATCATATCAATCACAAGTACAGTATGGAGTACCACAAGGCTCAGTACCAGGACCATTGCTTTTCTCCCTGAGAGATTATCAGCAAACATGGTATTTGCTTTCACTGTTATGCTGATGATACACAGCTCTATATTTCTTTGCAGCCAGATGAAATATACCAATTCACAAAACGGAATGCATACTTGATTTAAAAAAAAAACAACAAAAAACTGATGACTAGTAATTTCCGCTTGCTAAATTCAGAAGAAAAAAAAAAGAAGTTTATTATTGGACCAAAAACTTCCATATGTAATAACCTGGAACACTGTCTAACACTAGTGAGGAACCTAGATGTGCTATTTGATGGCAGTCTTTCATTTGAAAGCCACATTTCTAACACTTGTAAAACCACATTTTTCCATCTTAAAAATCTATATTACAACATATATGCTGTCAATGTCAAATGTAGAAATGTTAATTCATGCGTTCATGACCTCAATCCTTGATTATTGTAATGCTTTATCAGGAGGTTGCTCTGGGCGCTTAAAGGTGTCATCGGAAGCAAAATGTTGTCTGAATATAAATGTGTGTTGGAAGTGTGTGTACACATCCAACCTATGATAAAAATCCACCCAGTGTTTTTTTTTTTTTTAAATAATTATTTTAAAATCCCCTTTCTCAAATCAGGCTGTTCTGAGATTCCTGTCAGAATGACGTAATTCTGCGCAGGCCACTCCCATGATAGTAGATTGGCAAGGCCGTCTTACCTTAGACCTGTCCTGAGTGAGCTGAGAGCTGGCCGCCATTGTGTCGACTCAGGGGAAGACAAGATGTCTCCGATTAAGCGATTTAGGTGTTTTGTTGTTGGATGTAATAATGAACATAGCAGTCGTTATTTACTCCGCTGAAGACACGGAGGATTAACCTTACTTTCGTTTTTGAAAGGAATGCGATGATCCCAATCTGCCTAAATGCGTCTGTTCACGCGAATCATTCGTGATCCAGTTTCATCTATAGAAGAAGTGAGTATAAGGGTTTTTTATGAATCTTTACAAATCGCCTTTCCTAATATATGCTAGTTAGCAAGTTTCGTGACAGAAGTTTACAGTCTGCTCTTCACCCCACGGAAGAGAGGGGCAGGGCGAGCAGACCTCATTAGCATTTAAAGCAACATGGACTAGAATGGCTTGCGGAAAACAGAGCTGATTTTGACAGGTTAAAAAGGGTGTTTTTTACACTACCATTGAGAAATTTTAACCAAAGTATGTTATAGACTTTTCACCCTAAAGAATCATATCAACTTGTGGAAAAATGGGCATCCGATGACCCCTTTAATAAACAAACACCAGCTGGTCCAAAATGCAGAAGTTAGAGTTTTTACTAGGACCAGAAAATGACCATAATAGCCCAATCCTGTCAACACTGTACTGGCTCCCTATTAAATATTGTATACATTTTAAAATCTTGCTGATTACTTATAAAGCCTTGCATGGTTTAGCTCCTCAGTACTTGACTGAGCGCTTATGTTGTAGTCTTTCATGTCCGCTGCAGTCTCAAAACTCTGGCCATTTGATAATACCTAGAATCTCAAAATCAACTGTGGGCTGTATATCATTTTCCTGTTTAGTGCTCAAACTCTGGAACAGTCATCCTAGTATTGTTCGGAAGGCAGACACACTCTGTCAGTTTAAATCTAAAGACCTATCTCTTTAACCTAGCATGCACATAACACAAAATCATATTTCTATAATTCAGTGCCTTTAAAGAATCATTAGGCTGCATTAATTATGTCAGCTGGAACCGGGAACAACTTGTTGCATTGTAAGAAGAATGGCATCTATGTTAATATTAGTCTGTTTTATTCTTATTCCGAGGTCTCCGTAGTCACCCGATCCGGTCCATATCCAGACCAGATGGTGTATCAGCACCTAGAGATGACCACAACAGAGACCATGACAACTAGATGAGTCCTAGAGACAAATTCCCTGAGAAGACCTCGTCAACTAGATGGCCTCTGCACAGACCCTGTGGCCAGCTTTGACTCCTTCACCATGTGATGTTTACTATTGTCTCTTTTTAGAGCTGCTTTACAGCAGAATTATTTTTGCAAAATTATTAATTTGCATTACTGACACACTATTTTCATGTTTAACACTGTAAAGTTGCTTTGACACAATCTATATTGTATAAAGCGCTATATAAATAAAGGTGACTTGACTTGAATTAACAATAAGGAACAAAGTTCACCACAATTTATAGATGAATTTGTAATAAATCAAACTCTCCTGTCTCTGTATTATGAATCTCTGTGAATGAGTCTGTAGAAACTTTCCACTGAGAAATTCAAAATGTCTGTTATTTAGGTTGCCGACCCATTTATATACTCACCCCTACCAGTTCCCTGGTGAGGACACATACAGCTTGACTTGCTGGAAGAGATGACAGACATCCATACAAAAACATTGCAATGCAGCATAAAGAAACCCAAACTATTTTCTGAGTGTGCATTAGATTCCTACATAAACCTTTGATGGAATGTTCCCTACCCACACATGCCCAAGCAGATGTTGACGTTCAAAGAGAATGGCTTTCATAACTAATTAAGCCGCTGTTATGGTTCCCTACTCCATCTACTAAAAAACTGAAATGGTTTGTTTTTCTAGGCCATTCGTTTCTTTCTGTGTTTTCTGCTATGCTGCTAGGCAGTGTTTAGTAACTAACTAAAAGTGACGACACCTAATTTAACTATATTTTTCTGTAGCATCACAATATCCCACCTGCTTTGAAAATGTAGCAATGTTCATAGTTAAGGGAAAAAGAAGGCGGGAAGACGTTTAACATAAATTTTAATTACAAAATAAACAACAAAAGAAAGAAAGAAAGCGGCAGACTGCCCCATAAACATAAACAAAAGCTAGAAACTAAAATGCCCCAGGCCTGCTCTCTCATCCTTCACTGTTGTCACTCCTCTTTTATCCTTCCGGATCACCTCCGTGGGACTTGGTGTTCCACAAGGGAGATGTAATCGTGATAAATCACAGTTCCCAAAGCTTACAGAAAAGGATCTGTCTGTGAGATCAGATGTAAACCATTTCAGCACATTGCCTTTAAGGCCAACCCAGTGTTCCAGACGCTTAATTAAAATGCCATGGTCCACCATATAAATGCCACACTAAGATCGAGCAAAATTAAAATAATGTTTTCGCCACTGTCCAGTGAAACAAAAATGTCATTTAACACTTTAACCAACACTGTCTCAGTACTATGATGAGACTTAGGGTGTACTCACACTAGGCATTTTGAACCGTGCCCAAACGTGCTTGACCCCCAAAGCCCGGTTAATGACGCTCAGGTTCAAGGCAACTGTGCCTAGTGTGAGTACACAGTTAAAAGTAGGAAAACTGTAGCATGCTTAAAATCAATTGGACAAATGCCCTAACTAAGGCATTTGTTAATCAAATTCAGCTCAGTGGTCTCTACACTATCAAAAATCTGTTTGAAAAGGTGAGGTGACATAACATTTACTGCCTTTAGATGCAGAAGGTTTAAGATGTTCTACAATGTCTGCCAGCACTGTAAGGGTCATTGGTTCGAATTCCCACCATTCTGTGCTTCAAGACAAAGCCAGATCAACAGCTGGGACCACCGGCACTTTTGGTATTTTAGAGAGTAAGTAAATGTAAATGTATTTGTGTAAATGAATTTCTTCAAATGCAGTCACCCTATGTCAGATCTCGTTGTTTTCAGTGCATATAAATGCTGCTCTGATAGCAGTATATGTATTTAAAATATGTAGTGCTCCATATCAAAATAGCTTCATAGTTGTAAGCTTTTTAATCACTTTAAATTAGGACTATCAGTTTTAAAAGTCAGCTATCAGTTTTAAAGTAAAAATCCCTGACACTGCTGTTGTCTGAGACACATTAGTGGTTGTTTTCCACGAAGGTGTTTTGAAACACAAGTGACTCATATTGGTGATTTACAGATGGTTTGAAATTCATGCAATTTTAATGCATCTCCTTTTCTTTTTCTAATGCCCCAGGGAAATTTGGTAAAATGTAATTGAATTAGATTCCTATATCATAGAAATATCATCGGAACATGATGTTCACAAATGAATCAGTCATATGGAAATTCTACATATTCACTCTTAGCATTTCTGGACAAAAAATTTATTGTCAGCCAGTGTCACATTAAGTATGGCGTAACAGATGATGTGCTGTAGAATGCTAAGAGGGGTGTTTACTTTCCATTACAAAGAAATAGAGACAAATGCAGCAGAGAAAAAGGCACTACAGAGTTTGACAGTGATGTGCCAGTGTGCCTAATCACCATTCCAAATCGTTTAGCTTAACTTCGCCTGAGCAACTGCAAGTCACTTTCTGTGATGCTTAAAGCCAAAGGAAGCCAACAAAACAACCCTTTGCCAAGTCTCCCTCCAGAATCTCTGCAGAGATTGTGCTATGCTGAGGTGCTAAAGTAATCCCTTTAGTCCAGAGCCAATCCTATTACTACAGCTTATATGTCGAATGACTTTCCATACCTACATAATTCCAGCTTTATAGAGTGTGTGTGTGTGTGTGTGTGTGTGCTCTGTAATTTTAGTTACTTTTAATGCATGAATAGAAGTCAAGGAAAGTCCCCATTAGGTCCCAAGTCTGTGAAGTTTGCATGTGTGAGTATCTGTCATTTGCTTCTCAATAGAAAAAAATAGATCATTAATGCATT
This sequence comes from Tor tambroides, assembly GCA_021397915.2. Classification (NCBI taxonomy): domain Eukaryota; kingdom Metazoa; phylum Chordata; class Actinopteri; order Cypriniformes; family Cyprinidae; genus Tor; species Tor tambroides. The sequence goes on along the minus strand of JAFVLL020014973.1, from coordinate 4,993 downwards.
AATTAATGCAGTATACAATAAGGTAATATAATAAAGTTTTTTTTTCTGTAGCCTTGAAGGAATACTTAAGAGAAAGCTCTTAAGGACTCATACAAAGCCTAAACCAAATATGGCAACATAAACCTTAAATATTACAATGACACACAATGTAGCTATAATATCACTATAATGTAGTCTTTGTATGTGTGTAACTTTATCAATGTTTTGATATGTGACTAAAGGCTCATATTTTAATTGTCACTTCAGAAGACTTCAGTTAGTTTATTTGTTTGTTACACATGGATTTATTTTACTCATGAGATGACAATTCTTTTTTTTTTTTTACAATTAATAAAATGAATAAATTTATATTGAATTTACAGATAAGAGATATATGGAATATTGAATCACATAACATTTGTTTGCACAATAGACAGAAATAATAATCTACAAACAAAACAAAAAAACATTGTTCAACAGGTTTGGCAGAAATACAGTTCATCATGCCTGAATTTTGACCATGAGTAAATCTTTCGTCAAGAGCAGTTGAAGAGAACTTAACCTCAATTTATTTTGTTAAGCAATTTCACAATTAAGTTACTAACTGAAAATCTTGCCCTCCATCATAGGTCTAAATAATTTGTACTTATCAGGGCCGGAGTGGGACTCATTTTCAGCCCTGGAGGTTCATGCCTTAGACCGGAGCACTTTGTTTTGTTTTTTGTTTTTTTTTTGTACTGGCTTTTTCCCTTTTCAGTGCCACCTTTGCAATTTCTATTATCCTTTTTTATCTATTATTTTTTTGCTCGCATATTTCCAACAACTAAGGTTTTTTTGTTTAGTTTAGTTTTTTGAGCAAGGTGCCGCTGTCAGGGAAGTCAAAAGATAATTACGTCATCACTAGGCTTGCCAATTAACTTCAGAAATAGAAAATAAGGGACAATTGTGATTCTTTATATTATATTCTTTAAGAAAATAGCATTTATTCTTGTATTCTTGTAGAAAATAAGTGTTTATTCTTTAAGAAAATAAGGGACAGAATAAGGGACGCTCCAAATATTTGTACTGTCTGCCTGCAGTTAAAAAGTTCTCAGAAATATTGCTTAACCTATTTATGTACAATTAGGCTATTCTAAAAAGAATTTTATTTCATACAAAAAAATCGGCCTGAGTATATTGTGACTTCACAAGAGTAGTAATTTAGGAGGTGAAAATACTGTGAAATTACAAATGGCATGAAATTTGAAAGCATAACACCTGAAGGTCTATGAAACGTCAGTCAATAAAGCATTAAACAATGGCACTTAAAGTTTTGAACTAAAATAATATAGCCTTTGAATGAATGAAAATGCATATTTTTCAATTAAAGAAAACTTAGAGAGTATGGGATGCTTCTGGTGCTTGGATTTGTACTTAAACCACCCGGTTTAAGTACAAATCCAATGGCGCTTTTTCACTGCATGGTACGACTTGGCTCGGCACGGTTCAGAACGGCACAGCTCAGTTCGGCTCAGTTTGCGTTTCCACTGCAGTTTAGAACCGCTTTAGAGTGGGCGGGATTATTCACGTGTCGTTATAGTTGTGTCGCCTCTACAGGCGTGACTCCTGAAAAACTTTAGGCTTGTTTGAGATGAGCAAAATCTGCGCAGAACCGATCACCGGTGATCACCGCGAGGTGCATGCCGGTTAGAAAAGTGTCCGAGTTACGTCCGCCTTGTTCTGATGTCATGCTGACGTGTGCCAAAAAACTCTCGCGACGGCGAGGCGGCTGTGTCGGATTGAGCAGTCGAGCACAGTTGCTCTCCACCGACTGCATGCTGATCAAAAGCATGATGGGAAACGACTTGCTGACGACACAGCTTAATGATCATTGGTTCAGACAACTGTGATGCTGCGTTCTCTGCTAAAATGTTTTTTTTTATTTTTTTTATCTGATTTCATGTGATTGTGTATTTAAATTATGCTTGAATATTCCCAAACACTATGACAGTGTGATCTCTGTGTGAGATATGTGATTGTCATATTTCTATAAAAATCTAAAATACATGTTTGTATTAAAGTAAAAATGGATGATAAATACGCCTTTCATATGGGATTAAATACCAAACACTTTGAGTGTCTTGTTCATCATATTTATATTCATATAAAAGCAACAGAACTGAAATTATATCATGTTTATCAGCAGCACAGCATAGTGAGAATAACGCTATATCTGCCTTTGATCTCGTTGGTATCTGTTCCACTTGGAGAGGGCAGAACTGTCCGTCTTGACTGCGCTTATTTCACTCCTCCCCTCACTGCAGACGCCTACTCTCGCCTACATTTCAGGCGAGGCGAGGCGCATCTCAAACAAGCCTTTTTTAATTCAGCGCCGCTCTATCACGCTTTCGCTGGATCCGCTCCTCGGCTATCAACGAGAGGACAGTCTGTACTTCCTCAACAGACAACGAAACAGCCATTTTTTGGTTGTTAAAAGAAAGGTGCGCTCGTTCAAAACAGTTGCGTTCGATCCTTTGCTGGCTGTGCCGATTTATATCTAGCGGGTCTGTTGTGTCTCGTGCTGCAAGTTCAGTGACGCAAGCAGTAACGATTTTCTCCGGCCAATCAGTGATCAGCAGAGTTTACACGTCACATTTTGGTAACGGTACGGAACCTCGCTTGGAACCTCGGCTGAAGTGGTACTAAAAAAAGTACCAGGTACCAGGTACTGTACCCAGTGGAAAACCCCTCAAAAGTGAGCAGCACTGAACTGTACCGTGCTGTACCATGCAGTGGAAAAGCACCACAAGTGTACTTAAGCCACGATTTGTACTTAAGCCACCCGGATCCAGTCCGTATCCAGATCAGATGGTGGATCAGCACCTAGAGATGACCTCTACAGCCCTGAACATCAGCGGAGACCAAGACAACTAGATGAGCCCCAGAGACTGATCCCCAGTGAAGACCCTGTCTCCTAGACGGCCATCTGGACAAGACCACAGGAACCAGATGAGTCCTTTGCACAATCTGACTCTGCTGCAGCCTAGATTTAAACTGCTGATTTTGTCTGGCCAGAGGAGAATGACACTATTTTGACACACTATTTCCCCGTCTAAATACTGTAAAGCTGATGTAAAGCCACCCCGCTTTATATCAAGCTGATGTAAAGCTGCTTTGACACAATTTGCATTCTTAAAAGCGCTATACAAATAATAGTGACTTGACTTAAATAATGAGGTCCAGGTTTAAGAATAAGCCTAGAAGTTTCCCTTTCTCTTTCAATTCAATTCAAGTGTGCTTTATTGGCATAACAAAAACTATACATTTTTTATTGCCGAAGCAATTGCAGCTGGGCTGCTTACAAATAGTGCATATATGTATTAACAGAAAGAAAGAAAAAGAATAATAGGCAATAATTATAATATATAAAAAAGTATTAAGCATATAGTGCAAAATGAATTACTAAAGTTATGTAAGTATATAAACTAGGGAAAAAATTAAATAAATAAATAAATAAGATAAGGGATTAGACAGATTTACAGAAGCAAAATGTACATCTAAGTAATATAACAGAGTAATATGGTTTAATATAATCTAGATGCAGATGGTGAAGGGAATTGCTGTCAGAGCAGCAGAGGATTCCGCTTGATCTTAAAGCCTTCCCTTAAACAGCTACTTCACGAATAAAACAATGATTTGCGCAAAAAGAATGATTAATTATCAATTGAGAATTTGTTATTGATATGGTCTAGTGAAAATGGTAATATGGGCTGCGAGAAAATAATAAATAAAAAGAGTGGGGCTGCTGTGAGTGCAGGCAGTCTAGGGACAGCATCCATATTTCAACCCAGTGGCATGACAACACCGGCCCTCGTGGCCAAAAAAGCAGACAAAAAGCAGATTAAAAATTATTAGTTCACAGATACAAGTTTATTTCAGCTGTTGCACTCAAAAGATAACAATAGCAGACAGTTTTAAAGCATTGCAAGCTAAGCTACAGCACAACAAACTGAAATCAATGTATACAACTAGCTGAGGTTTGCTGTGCTTTATCCTAACATTACACAAAGAATGCCTGCAATCATTCAGTCAGGGACGACTGCACAAAACGTGCAAACTAATAAAAACATTATAAACTGTTACAAAATGATGAACAAATGTTGTTTAGGCATACGTTTGCACAACTCTAAAAATATTACCTTTTTTAAAAAAAAATATTCCATTAAACCTGCTAAGATACATGAACTGAAACTCTCAGTTCCACGTGCATGTCCTGGAAATTAATTAATATTCATGTATGCTCCGCCCACTGAAACCGAAAATCCCGGAAACCAAAATCGCGTAACACCGGCCCATCGTGAATCCTCCCGGTGCTCCCCATTAGACAATTCGGGCCTGCAAAAAGGTATGCAACACTACGTATTTAAGGTATACTGTATACTAGGGCTGCCCTACTAAAGTTTTTTTCTGGTCGACTAGTAGTCGTTCATTTTAAGTATTATTCAACTAATCGCACATTTATTAATAAACCATTTAAATCATTATAATGGGCCTTTAATTGCCTACATAGGCATAAGTGCTCAAGCACACACATAAAGCTTGCCACAGTGCACCGGCAGAAGTAATGATTATAAATGTGTCAGGGAAAAACAGTAATGAGGCTGCATTAACATTTTAATAATGTATTGATACACTAGTGCTTTCTTTGTTTTCAGTTTAAGAGATGAAGTTGGCAACACTGACTCATCATCTCTGCAGTAGTGATGCGTCTGTATGCATGTTTCATACGGATTACATAATCTGAGAATATTTGTTTTCCATTTGAATTGGTTCATTTGTAAGTAGACATTTCACTCTCTATAGATATGTTTTTCATATCTGTAAGGCAAGTATACACTGAGTTTCACAGAAGTCCAAGATGGCAGAAAGCGGATCCTGCTTGCCCAGACAGCAGCTGACTCTGCGCCGGATCCGTTTTCAAACCGGCAAATCCGCATTACAGTCACATCTGTTTCAGTGCTGTAACACGGATCCA